>JAHIAM010008243.1:0-31241 GCA_021605205.1 Aegilops longissima | reverse complement strand
ATTTTATGAACAAGGTCCAATTCCTTCCTACCAACCCAACCCGGAAGACTGATGGGTCCAAATGATTCAAGAGTCAAATATTGGTTGGAAACTTCGAAGCGAGAAAATTGCTCAATTCGTTTAATGGATTTGTGAATTTTCCGCAAAGGTGAAAGGTTCCCAAAGGCTTTCCTTCCAACCCTTGCTTCCCCTTTGAAGGAAGTTTGGATCAATTATTGGGAAAAAGGAAACCGTGGATCGGGCTTTCCAAAGTCCAAGGCCCGTTGGAAAAGAATGCTTTTTCCTTGTTTCCTTGACAAAAGCTTATAAAGGGCTCAAATTTTCTTCCTAAATTCAAAGAATTCCAACACAAGGTGGCCTTGGCGAGTTTCAATTCCGGTGATTGTTCCTTGCAAAGGGTAAATTCCCAAAGGTGGTCTCTTCCCGCATCCTGAAGGAATTTTTATTAAAGGCGGGATCCTTTTCCAAAGGCCAAGGGAAAGAATCCGCTTTCAAGCACAAAGTTCCACCCTTCAAAAACCAATGGCCAAGTTGGCGAAGTTTAATCCAAATTCCTTAAGTATCTCTTGGCTTGGCATTTTTTCCGGTTGGGGAAGTTTTTCTTCCATGGGCCCAAAGTTCCTTCAAAACAGCTTCCATTTAAACCAAGGGCCCCAATTCGAAAAATTTTTGGGAAATGCCGGGCTTTTCAATTTTTTCGGAGAAGGGAAAGGCCCTTTTGGCCAAGCTTTACAACAAAGTTAAGTTGTTGGCAAGGCCCATTCGGAAATTCTCAAAGCCGCCAAGGAATCCCCTTTGGTAAAGGAAGGCAATTTTAATTGATGATAAGCACCGTGATGTGACTTTTGAAATCGGAGACCATGTCTACCTCCGCCTCCAATGAAAGGTACCGCCGCTGGTATCAAAGGGAAGCTTGCCCCTAGATACATGGGTCCTTTCAAGATCATTGGGAAAAGAGGCGATCTCGCTTATCAACTTGAGCTTCCATCCAACTTTGCAAACGTGCACGATGTGTTTCACGTGTCACAGCTTCCGCAAGTGCTTCAAGACTCCTGAACGCACTATCAACTTCAAGAGATTGACCTTCGTGAAGATCTCTTATCGTGAGCACCGCTGCTATTCTTGAAGAAACCGAGCGCAAGACTCGCAACAAGTCAATCAAATTCCTGAAAGTGAAGTGGTCACACCATTCCAACCGAGAAGCTACCGAGCGCCGAGGATCACCTCCGCTCGAGTTTCCGGAGTTCTTTCAGTCCTAGATCCTGGACGAGATCCTCTTGTAGTGGTGGAGTGTTGTAACACTCGATGAAAACTTTCCTTTTGGGCAATATATCATTTTGGCCTCATCCTATTCTTGTGGGTTCTTGTCATGTTTGGCCTCTTGTTGTTTTGGTCATGTGGTTTTTCTTTTTCTTTGTTTTGCTTTTGCCATATTGCATTTGTGCCTATTGTCATTTTTGTGTTCCCTTGCATGTCATGTGATTGTGGTGTTCCCTTGCATGCCATTTGGTTGTGGTTTTTCCCCTTGCATGTCATGTGGTTGCATATGCCATCCTCATCTTGCATTACCATCCTCTCCTTCCCTCTACTTCTTTCTTTCCCAAATGCCATATTTTTCCCTCTCTCAATTAATGTTCATCTCCTCCTAAAATCTTGCTTGTTGCACTAAACCTCCCTGCCAAATATTTCCTCATTTAAAGATGTTATGGTCAGGTTCAAATGGCACAAGTTTGAAGCATTTTCAAACTTGCATTATTTTTCTACCTTTAAAAATGTCCATTACATTTTATTTAAATAGAGGGAATTCAGGAGTGTGGGGATATTTTCCTTTCACTCTAAATCTTTTTTTTTCCTCCTCACTTCTTTTTCTCTTCCCTTTATTTTAGAAAAGGAAAGAGAGAGGAAGAGAGCAGCAGAAGCAGGCAGCCCCCCCTAGCCTCCTCTCTACTGGCCTCGCCTCCCGAGCCGCCCATCCTCCCCAAAGAGTCTGCAACCTGCTGAGGCGCAGAGCCCACGCTTCTCCTCCTGCTTTCACCACCACGCCCTGCTGCTACCCCTCTATTTCACGCCCACGTGGACGCCTCACTGGCAGCATTGTTCAGGGCGTCAGACCCACCTTTCCCTCCTCTCGTAGCGCCCATGGGGACCCCGAGCGAAGAGAGCACGAGCTCGGGTCCCTCGCCTAGCCCCCTTCTTATCCCTCCGCATCAAATCGAGCGCTAGGGTTCTCTCCTCGCCGCCAGTGAGAAACCCCCGAACGCCGCCGGGTTCCCCGAGCGATCCCGAGCACGCTCCGCTCGCCGCGCCGCCGCTCGCCACTCGACCGCGTCTGTGGTTCATTTCTTCCTCGCTGTCGACTACATCCACGACGCCATCTACGGAGGCCCGAGCGACAAGTTCACCGACGCCACTGCTCGTTTTCTTCGCCAGAGATCCGCGAATTTCAGAGCTCAACTCGCCGCCACGCCTCGCCTCCATCGCTGCTTCGTGTCCTAGGGTAAGGAGGTATAAACCCTTCCCCGCTGCTTCATTGTCGCCGCTTGTTCCTCTAGCGAGGGTTCCGCCGCGTTTTGTCGCGCCACCATGCTCTGCGTGCTCGTAGTAGTTTAGGTGCAGAGTTGTTTGCTGCTGTGTTTGCTGCTAGCCACGCTGGCTTGCCTCAAGACCCCGTGATGCCCTCATGCGCTGCTCGTGGCTAAGGGCGCAGAGCCTCAGAGTCAGCTGTGGTTCCTCGCTGCTGCCGCTGGTTGTTTCTGCCTGAGTAGGGCCTCGTAGATTAGTCGGCGCGCTGGTTTCTGCTTTCTACCGACTCCTTCCTAGCCGAGCTGGTCGACCGGCCGCTTTCCATCACAAGCAAGCACTGGGTTCAAACCCTGTGCGCCACTTCCCCTTTAATTCTCTGTTTTTCTCTTCCCTTCGGGCTCAGCAGCAGCAGAGTTAAGGACCCGAGCCTCCTCCTTTGTCAAGAGTCACAGACCAGCCCTGGGTTACAGGGGAGGGTTTCCACTGGGAGACCTGGTTGAATCCTCGGGGCTCTTTTCTCCCTTTTTTTTAACTCACATCATTTCTATGACAAGTCACCTCGCCGCCCTCTCAAAGACCTCCTTCCATGCATATTTTATTTTTTTCTTTCCATTTTCAGCATTGTATCATTTCTGTTTTAGGCATGTCCAACTGGACATTTCCCAATATGGAAATTGCCACTCTAGTTTCCTCTTTGGCAGGTTTTAACTTGTGGTTTTTGTGATGTTTTCTAATGCAACCCTAACATATTATATATATGTTTTGGGTAGAAAATCCCACCAACTCAGTGGTGTCATTGGTTTTGCATTTGGGCAAGTTTGTGTTCATGTCCTTTTGCATCATGGTTAGGTGTTGTTTTCATTATGCATATTTAGTTGTTTTGTGCTATGAGGTAGTTATGCACACATGCATGGCTTGTTCAACATGTTGGTATCGTAGGTTTCTCTCCATTCTTGTTTTGCCCGGCCATATCCAACTGCGCATCCGCTTCCGGTGATCTCTCATATCGATTTCTAACGTAAATCATCTCATCTTTCCGATGGCATGCTTGGTTAGCCAAGATGATGCCTGGTTTTCCATTTACCTTCCGGAGTGCTTTACGCTTTGCATATCACATCATTGCATTTCATGTCATGTTGCATCATGTTGATTGTGCATTGCACCGTGATTTATTGTGGTTCCTTGTTGTTGTTGCTTTGTAGAGCCGGAGACGAGAACGCTTACGAGGAACCTGCCGAGAACGCTTTCGAGGATCAAGCTTTCGCTAACTCTCGAGAACATTGCAGGCAAGATGACCATACCTCTAAATCACTTCTATCTTTGCTATGCTAGTTGCTCGCTTTTTGCTATGCCCTATGCTACGTGATGCCTACCACTTGCTATATCATGCCACCCATATTGCCATGTCAGCTCTAACCATCCTTTCCTAGCAAACCGCTGATTGGCTATGTTACTCGCTTTCGCTTGTTTCTCGATAGCGTTGTTAGTTGCAGTGGAGCTGAAATTTGGTCCTTGTTGAACATGGAGACGTTGGTTCCTCTTGGAACATGGTTACTTGTTGGGGATATCACAATATAAATATATCTGCTATGTTTAACACATCTATATACTTGGTAAAGGGTGGAAGGCTCGGCCTTATGCCCGGTGTTTTGTTCCACTCTTGCCACCCTATTTTCCGTCACATACCGGTGTTATGTTCCTTGATTTTATGCTCTCTTACACGGTTGGGTGATTTATGGGACCCCCTTGATAGTTCGCTTTGAATAAGATTTGTCCAGTTGAAGCCCAACATTGGTTTTACCATTTGCCACCCAAGCCTTTTCCCCTGGTTTTCATGAGCCCGAGGGTCATCTTATTTTAAACCCCCGGGCCAATGCTCCTCCGAGTGTTGGTCCAAACTAGAGCCACTTCATGTGCCACCTCGAGGCAACTTGGGGCATCTTCGTTGCCAGACGATCGCTTCATCCGGATGTGCCCCGAGAACAGAGATATGTGCAGCTCCTATCGGATTTGTCGGCAATAATCGGGCGGCTTTTGTTGGTCTTGTTTTATTGCGTAAATGTCTTGTAGTCCGGATTCCGAGATTGATCGGTCTTCCCGGTAGAAGGAATAATCCTTCGTTGACCGTGAGAGCTTATAATGGGCTGTTGGGACACTTCGCAGGTAATATCTTTCAAAGCCGTGCCCGCTGTTATGAGGCAGATGGGAATTTGTTAATGTCCGGTTGTAGATAACACAAAGATGACCTCTTTAAAATACACATCAACCAAGGGGTGTAACTCGGATGGTCTCTTCTCGGGCGGAGTCCGGAAGTGAACACGGTGTTGGAGTTATGCCCGACGTAAGTAGTTCAGATCACTTCTTGATCAATACTAGTTTCACGCACCGTGCTTTTACTTCATCCTCGCCTCTTTATGGCGTAGCCACCATACATGCTGAGTCGCTTGCTGCAGCTCAATTTTACTATCATGTCCTCCCTAAAGCTTAAATAGTCTTGATCTCGCTGGGTGGAGATTGTCGAGTCCCCGTGACTCATGTGATACTTCCAAACACAAGCCAGGTGTTCCAAGGAGGCCAAGTGATGATTCCACCGAGCTCAAGTGGGAGTTCGACGAGGAACGGGTCGTTACTATGTTTCGCTTCCGATGATCAGTAGTGGTGCCCAGCTTGGGACGATCTTCGGGATCCGTGTTAGCTTGTGGGGTGTCTTTTTATTTTGGTTCCGTGAGTCGGGACCTTGAGTGTACTCAATGATGTATGTTTAATTATGTAATCGTGTGACGTGGCGATTGTAAGCCAAACTATGTACCTTTCTCCTTAAATTATTACATGGGTTGTGTGAAGATTACCTCACTTGCGACATTGCTTTCAATGCGGTTATGCCTCTAAGTCGTGCCTCGACATCGGGAGATATAACGTGCATCGGGGCGCTACACCTAGTGGTCACCCCAGCAGGCGGTTGGAGCCCTTCTTTCGCCGCAAGAAAGCTAATATCCGGATAGAGATTGTGTCCAAAATTCAGCCCAATCGGAGTTATTGATCTCCGGAATATAAGAAACAAGGAAAGGCCGAACTGGGAGCGCAAATGAGAGGGACAGAGAGACAGATCCAATCTCGAGGGGCTTTCTCCCACGCCATGGAGACCATGGACCAGAGGGGAAACCCTTCCCATCTAGGAGAAGGTCAAGAAAGAAGAAGAGGAGGCTCTTCCCTCGCTTCAGTGTGGCACTGAGTGGGCACGGCCATCATCGCCACCGCAATCTACACCACCAACTTCACTCGCCGCATCACCAACTCTTCCCTCTATGTAGCGTGTAACCTCCTTTACCTGCTGTAATCTCTACTTAAACATGGTGCTCAACGCTATATATTATTTCCCAATGATGTATGGGTATCCTATGATGTTTGATAGATCCGCTTGTCCTATGGGTTAATTGATTATCGTGATTGGTTTGAGTTGCATGTTTTATTATTGGTGCTGTCCTATGGTTCTCTCCGTCGCGCTAAGTGTGAGGGATCCTCATTGTAGGGTTTGCAATATGTTCATGGTTTGCTTATTATCTGCGCTGTGTGAGTGACTGAAACATTGTGTCGGATAAGTGGGTCATGGCGATGGGAATAAAGAGGACTTGATACTTTAATGCTATGGTTGGGTTTTACCTTAATGATCTTTAGTAGTTATGATGCTTGATAGATTTCCAATCATAAGTGCATATGATCCAAGAAGAGAAAGTATGTTAGCTTATGCCTCCCTCAAATATAATTGCAATAGTGATTACCGTCTAGTTATCAATTGCCTAGGGACAAATAACTTTCTCATGACAAAAAGCTCTTTACTAAAACTAATTTAGTTGTGCCTTTATCCAAACAGCCCCTACCTTTTATTCATGCTTTTTATTATCTTGCAAACCTATCCAACAACACCTACAAAGTACTTCTAGTTTCATACTTGTTCTAGGTAAAGTGAATTGCAAGCGTAGAGTTGTATCGGTAGTCGATAGAACTTGAGGGAATATTTGTTCTAGCTTTAGCTCCTCATTGGGTTCGAGCACTCTTACTTATCGGATGAGGCTACAATTGATCCCCTATACTTGTGGGTTTTCAAGACCTTTTTCCGGCGCCATTGCCGAGTTATAGCGTAAGGTGAATATTCTCGTGTGCTTGTTTGCTTTATCACTAAGTAGTTTTTATTTTGTGATCTTGTTTTCTATCTTTAGTTATGGGTAGGAAACGCAAAATACCAAAAAATTAGTTGTAATTTACTACCCCAATGGTTGAAGAACCACTCAAAATCTATCACACTCTGAAGCTTTTTACTTGGATCATCTTTGATCCTATGTGCTCGTAAGTTGAAACCCAACTAGCTTAGTTGAGGGCAAATATTTAGATGAGCATGCTTGTTATAAAGTGGACATACCGCATATCTGAAAAAGGGAAACTTTTATCGATCAAATTCATCGCTTGCAGTGCATATGCTTGGAATTTATGTGAAATATATGATTGTACTTGTTGTTCTAAAACCCCAAGAAACACCTTCCTTACCAATGTGAGTTTAGTGATAATGGAATCGATCTTCAGATACCAAGGGTGTTTATAATTATTATGATGTTCAACAAATTGAAGAATTTGTTGCTTTTAGGGTACTTGTGAAATTGCTTGTTTTATTGAAGAGTGTGATACTACTTCTACAAATCTGAAAATTTGGCCATACTTAAATATTCCTATGATAATTATGCTTCTAATCCTTATATTAAACCATATATTGAGGACCTCTCTGCTGTCCAAGAAGAGACTAATATTTTGCAGAGTCTATGGAAGAAGGAATTGATGAAACTGTGATCTCACTGATGAAAAGATGAGGAGGAGAGTGAAGAACAAAAGAAGGAAGAGCGGATTAGCTACCGTGCCCACCTTCTAATGAGAGTAACTATTCAACTCATACATTGTTTAATTTCCCTTCGTGCTTACTCAAGGGTGATTGCTATAATAATAGCTATGATCCTGCTGATTCATTTGAAATATCCCTTTTGATGATGCTTGGTATGCTTGCCAACATGCCAATATGAATTATGCTCATGGAGATGAACTTGCTATAGTTCCTTATGTTAAACATGAAATTGTTGCTATTGCACCCACGCATGATAGTCCTATTATCTTTTGAATCTCCAAAGTACACTTTATCGGAGAAGTTTGCACTTATTAAGGATTATATTGATGGGTTATGCTTTTACTACTACACATGATGATTTTGATATATATAATATGCATGTGCTTGCTGCTCCTACTTGCAATTATTATGAGAGAGGAACTACATCTCACCTCTTTATGTTTCCAACACGATAAAATTACAAGAAACTGTTTATACTATGCATTGGCCTTTACTTTGTGTGCATGAATTGTTCTTTTATGACATGCCGATGCATAGAAGAGAGTTAGACTGCTTTTTGCATGATATATGTTACTTTGTGCTCACTACTAAATCACAAATCATTGTTAATTAAAATTGGCTTTGATATACCTTGGGATCCGGGTGGATCCATTACTTGAGCACTATATGCCTAGCTTAATGGCTTTAAAGAAAGCGCTGCCAGGGAGACAACCCGGAAGTTTTAGAGAGTCATTTATTTCTGTTGTGTGCTTTTATAAAGTTTAAAAACAAAAAAAAATAAAGAGGGGAACCCAAAACTTTTTCAAAAAAGGAAAGTGAAAGTGAGAAAGACGAGCATTGTTAAAGTGGGAGCTAGCCTTGAACTTTGTTCATGCTCATGGAAACTTTGTGAATCTTGATTACAGAAACTTTTCAACAAAAATAATTATCCCCTTGTACAATTCCATTGTATTATAAAAATAATGTGCCAAGATTTGCCTTTAGGATGTTTACAATGCTTGTTGGTTTGTGCGGTGCAGGACAGAAACTTTGGCTGTAGTGCGCGATTTAACATTTTTTACTGGAACGTCAAACGGTTCTGAAATTTTCTGCACTGTATTTCTGTACAAATTGTTTATTTTTCCTAATTTTAGCAAATTTTTTGGAGTACCAGAGTTATGGTGCATGTTCAGATTACTACAGACTGTCCTGTTTAAAACAGATTCTGTTTTTTATGCATTGTTTGCTTGTTTTGATAAAACTATCGATTTCTATCAGTGGATTAAGCCATGAAAAAGTTATATTACAGTAGCTACAGTGAAAAACAAAATATGAATTGGTTTTCAACATTACTTAGAGTAGTGGTTTGCTTTATTATACTAACGGATCTTACCGAGCTTTTTGTTGAGTGTTGTGTGGATGAAGTGTTCAAGATCGAGGAGGTCTCGATGTAAGGAGAAGGAGGAGGCAAGAGTTTGCTTGGGGATGCCCAAGGCACCCCAAATAAATATTCAAGGAGACACAAGTTGCTTGCTTGGGGACGCCTGAAGGCATCCCATCTTTCTTCAACAAATATCGGTATGTTTTCGGATTCGCTTGCTCATGCATATATATGCAAATTCGCCTTTTTGCATTTAGTTTTCACTTTTCTTTATGCACCATGCTGGTATGAGATAGCCGCTGGTTGATTTATAGAATGCTCTTGCACTTCACTTATATCTTTTGAGTATGGCTTTATAGAATGCTTCATGTGCTTCACTTATATCATTTGAAGTTTGATTGCCTTTGCTTTCCTTCACATAGAAAACCGCCATGTGAAGAATGCTCTTTGCTTCACTTATATTTGTTAGAGCATGGGCATATCTTTTGTATAAAGAATTAAACTCTCTTGCTTCACTTATATCTATTTAGAGAGATGACAGAACTGGTCATGCACATGGTTAGTCATAAAATCCTACATAAAACTTGTAGATCACCTGAATATGATATGTTTGATTCCTTGCAATAGTTTTATGATATAAAGATGGTGATATTAGAGTCATGCTAGTGGGTAGTTGTGGATTGTAGAAATACTTGTGTTGAAGTTTGTGATTCTTAGCATGCACGTATGGTGAACCGTTATTGGATGAAGTTAGAGCATGATTCATTTATTGATTGTCTTCCTTATGAGTGGTGGTCGGGACAGCCATGGTCTTTTCCTACCAATCTATTCCCTAGGAGCATGCGCAGTAGTACTTTGTTTCGGTGACTAATAGATTTTTGCAATAAGTAAGTGAGTTCTTTATGACTAATGTTGAGTCCATGGATTATACGCCTCTCACCCTTCCATCATTGCTAGCCTCTTCGGTATTCTGCATTGCGCCTTTCTCACCTCGAGAGTTGGTGCAAACTTCGCGGCATGCATCCAAACCCCGCGATACGATACGCCTATCACATGTAAGCCTCCTTATATCTTCCTCAAAACAGCCACCATACTCTACCTATTATGGCATTTCCATAGCCATTCCGAGATATATTGCCATGCAACTTCCATCATCACCATATACATGACTTGAGCATTCATTGTCATATTACTTTGCATGATCGTGAAGATAGTTATGTAACATCCCAAATTTTCAATTTGGCATGTTATACATAGGTCATCCATGCATATCATATTTTATTGCATATTCATTTGCTATCCTCGAAAATCCTAAGCAACCAAGGACCCTCGAGAGTTGGGGATTTTCGATTTTCACATTTGAATTTTATCAATTAATGAAAGTCGAGGATATTGATTTTAATTATTTTCTCCAAAAATATTTCAAGTTTAAAATAAATGAGTGGAGATAATATGACTTCTCCAAAATAATTGAAATAACCGGAGGAAAAAGGTTAAAATCATTTTGGGATTTTATTTTACTTATTTGAATTTTATTGGTCTTAGAAAAAATTGCACGCTTTAAAAAGTTGTATTTTATGGGCCAAGAAAAGTTCATCCAGCTTCTAAATATTTTATTTAGACTAGAGAAAACTTATTTTGGAATTTTTAGATTTTATTTATTTTTCTAGGAATTTTTCTTTGGCAGAATGATTAAAAAAAAGAACGGACTCATACTGACCGGGCTAAAGGCCCAGCCGAGCCAGCCGCCCACGAAAGTGCCGCCGTCTCTCTGGGCAGGTTGCCAGTAGGTGCTGGACGCCGAGGGGAGTCCGAGCCTGACTCACCGGCGCCTCTTCCCAAGCCACCGCCTCACTCGCCTTTAAATGCCGCCGCCCCACCCGGCCACCACCCGCCACCACCACCTGCCTGAGCCGGAGTCCCGAGTCACTGCGGCTGGCCGCCGCCTGGCCTCAAGGCTGCCGCTGCTTTCATTGCCGCCTCCAATTTCGCCCCTACCCGGACTCGCTGAGCTACTGTCACGGACGCGCCACGGAGGTACCCGATCCCGCTCGCAGATTTTTTAAGAAAACCTTTCGTTTAAAAAACCCTAGATCGCTTTTTTAGATCGTTTATTTTCGCCGGTTTATTTATTTAACCAACGTCTGCTCGTCTGCTCGCTTTAACGAACGCCGCTCACTGTTTGTTCTGTTAACGAACGCTCGCTCTTTTAGCAGTTCGCTGCTTTTTCTTTTTTATTCAATTATTACGCAGTTATTCCGATCGCGATTTCAGATCCAATTTTCAAACCTGTTTATCTTTTCGCTGCTTATCGGAATCAGCGATTCAGCGCCTCGAGTTTCAGATCGAAACCCTCTTCCGAATAATCAACTCAAACCAGTTTTTATCATTGTAAAATTCGACCCTAGTTCAGATTAGTAACAGACCCTATTGCTTTCGCCGCTTGAGTTTCGTTGTTTCGCTTAGTTTGATTCTTTTGCAAACCGGAGTTCTTGTTGAACTCTCCGTCAGCCTCTTTTCAGTTGAAGTTTTATTTGCATCTTTGTTGTATGCTTATGTATGTATTGTTTGTTTATGCATAGAATTCCCGGAGTGCGGTTGCGTGTTACTACTTAGTCTTTAGGATTCACGGATCGTCAAGAAGGCAAGTAACACTTGATCATATCTTTTCCTACCCAGTTTTTATGATTAGTTTCAACCCTCAAACATTGCATGATTAGGATGGCATTAATTTGTGGGTTGGGAAGTAGATGATGAGGTAGGAACCTATTGCCTGTTACATTTCAAACCTTGGGAGTTACTTCACGTTATGCTTATATTGCCATGCTATGCTCAGAGACGTGATTGGGTTTGAGAGATATTCACTACAGATGTGAGATTGTTAATTAATGGTTTACTTTAAGGTGGCAACTTAAATACACATCTGGGTGGATTGAGGCACCGGGGAACCCAAGGTTGTCTCTTTTTTTGAAATCCTGGTACCTGCAGTGATCTTCCTATGGACCGCCACCGTGGCTCAAAGGGAACTAAGATTATTCATGCTAGAAAACTTCCGCAGCAGCCACAAGCTATTATGGGCTTAGTATAGTTGAGTAAGTTACGTGAAGCTCTCAAGAGGTGGGTCACAGGTAGTGGGTTTATAGGTTTGGTATGATCTATCCGAGTAGAGAGTTAATGTTTCAAAGATCTGTCTCGCCATCCGCCTCTCAAACACCATGAAGTGCGAGAGACCAACGGAGGCGATCGAGTCTTGTGGGGAAAAGTGCGCAAACCTCTCTCAGAGTGTACAATCTAATCATGGTTAGCCGTGTCCCTGTTATGGACAATTTGAGTATCTAGTACTTGAGTATTCACATGTATCTCATCACTCTAAATTAATATTGCTGGGATGTTAATTACCTTAATTGGGATCATCTGAGTTGGGGCACCTTCTTCAATGATGTTTCAACCACCATGATAGTTAAAGTAAAATTTATTCCTTTGATGTAGGGAAAAATTGGCTTTTCGTAAAACTGAACTATAGAGCTTTCCACCAGCCATATATGCATGTAGTATAGCTTATTCTTTCATTACTCTCTATGTGTTACAGCTGCCAAAGATATTCCATGTGCTGACCTGCTCGGCTGCAACGTATTATGTTGCGCATTTTCGTGACGAGGAGTAAGGTTCGAGGTCGCTGTCAGGCAACTCAGTTATGCCGCGTTGGATTTGATGGACTCACTTTACCTTCCAAGCCTTCCGCTTATCGCATTAGATGGCCTTAAGCCATATTATTGTAATAAGTTCTCTTTGAGACATTCGATGTAATAAGTGTGTGATTGCTACTCTCGCTTATAAATCCTTCGAGTACTGTGTGTGTCAAGATTACGATCCAGGATGACATGTATACGTAGACTTGACCATCTCGAGGTCGGGTCGCCAAGCTAGCATGAAGTTTCATTTCTTGTCCGCTTTTTGATGTCATTGCTATGCTAGATCATTACACATCCTGCACACCACGAGGCATTCATATAGAGTCATACTTTGTTCTAGACATCGAAGTTGTAAGTAAATAAAAGTGTGATGATCATCATTATTAGAGCATTGCCCCAAAGGAGGAAAGGATGATGGAGACTATGATTCCCCACAATTGGATGAGACTCGGACTTTAAAAAAGAGAGGCCAAAGAAGCCCAAATAAAAAGGCCAAAGAAGCCCACCAAAAGAAAAAATGAGAGAAAAAGAGAGAAGGGCAATGCTAATATCCTTTACCACACTTGTGCTTCAGAGTAGCACCATGTTCTTCATATAGAGAGTCTCTTGAGTTATCACTTCATATACTAGTGGGAATTTTCATTATAGAACTTGGCTTGTATATTCCGATGATGGGCTTCCTCAAATGCCCGAGGTCTTCATGAGCAAGCAAGTTGGATGCACACCCACCGAAGTTTCAGTTTGAGCTTTCATACACTTATAGATCTAGTGCATCCATTGCATGGCAATCCCTACCCTCATATTGACATCAATTGATGGGCATCTCCATAGCCCATTGATTAGCCGCCGGGTGTGGGACTTTCTTCCTTTTGTTTTCCACACAACCTTCACCATCATATTCTATTCCACCTATAGTGCTATATCCACGCTCACGCCATGTATTGCGTGAAAATTGAAAAGGTTTGAGAACGCCAAAAGTATGAAACAATTGCTTGGCTTGTCATCGGGTTGTGCATGATTTGAATATTTTGTGTGGTGAAGATGGAGTATAGCTGCACTATATGATTTTGTAGGGATAACTTTCTTGGCCATGTTATTTTGAAAAGACATGATTGCTTTATTAGTATGCTTGAAGTATTATTGTCTTAATGTCAAATGATAGACTATTTCTTCAATCACTCATGTCTTAATATTCATACCATGATTGGATCACATGATCAAGATTATGCTAGGTAGCATTCCACATCAAAATTATCTTTTATCATTTACCTACCGAGAGGACTAGCAGGAATTAAGCTTGGGATGCTAATACGCTCCGTCAGATATATAATTTTGATTGTTCCATGCCAATATTCCACAACTTTCAGAGAAAACCCATATTAAACGGAGTCCGTGATGAGATAAAAACTCGACGGAGATTTTTTTGGAATATTTATGATTTTGGGAATAAGAATCAACATCGAGACGATGCCCGAGGGGCCACGAGGCAGAGAGGGCGCGCTGTAGGGTCAGTGTTGGGGAACGAGTAATTTAAAAATTCCTACGCACACACATGATCATGGTGATGCATAGCAACGAGAGGGGAGAGGTTTTCCACGCACTGTGAGACCGAAGCGGAAGAGTTAGCACAACGTGGTTGATGTAGTCGCACGCCTCATGATCCGACCGATCCAAGCACCGAACGACGGCACCTCCGGAAGTTCAAAGACACGCTCAGCCTGATGACGCCCCGAACTCCGATCCAGCAGAGCTTCATGGGAGAGTTCCACAAGACGACGGCATGATGACGGTCATGATGTTGCATATGACGCAGGACTTCGCTTAAGGACCACTACGATATGACCGAGGTGGAATATGGTGGAGGGGGGCACCGACACGGCTGGAATAGATCAACAGATCAACTTGTGTATCTAGAGGTGCCCCTGCCTCCAGATATAAAGGATCAGGGGAGGTGGCCGCCGTGAGGAGGGCGTGCCAGGAGGAGTCTCATTCCCACCGGGAGTAGGACTCCTCTTTCCTAGTTGGAGTAGTAGGGGAAAGGAAGGAAGGAGAAGGAGGAAGGAAAGGGGCGCCGCCTTTACTTGTCCAATTCGGACTAGAGGGGAGGGGAGCGCCACCAGCCCTAGCCGCCTTCTCTTCTCCACTAAGGCCCATCTTGGCCCATTAACTCCCCGGGGTTTCGTAACCCCCGGCATCTCCTATATATCCGAACTCTCCAAACCATTCCGTGTCCAAACATAGTCATCCAATATATCGATCTTTACGCCTCGACCATTTCGAGACTCCTCATCATGTCCGTGATCACATCCGGGACTCGAACTATCTTCTACATCAAAACACAAAATCATAATACAATTGTCATCGAACTTTGTTGCATGGACCTCACGGGTTTGAGAACTATAGACATGACCGACACGCCTCCGTCAATAACCAATAGCGGAACCTGATGCTCATATTGTTCCTACATATTCTACGAAGATCTTTATCGGTCAAACCGCATAACAACATACGTTGTTCCCTTTGTCATCGGTATCTTACTTGCCCGAGATTCGATCGTCGGTATCTCAATACCTAGTTCAATGTCGTACTGCAAGTCTCTTTACTCATTTCAGAATACATTATCCCGCAACCAACTCATTAGTTACAATGCTTGCAAGGCTTATAGTGATGTGCATTACCGAGTGGGCCCAGAGATATCTCTCCGATAATCGGAGTGACAAATCCTAATCTCAAATACGCCAACCCAACAATACCTTCGAGACACCAGAGCTACTTTATAATCATCCAGCATTGCCAGACATTTGGTAGCACACAAAGTGTTCCTCCGTAAACGGAGTTGCATAATCTCATAGTCATAGGAACATGTATAAGTCATGAAGAAAGCAATAGCCTAATACTAAATGATAAAGTGCTGCTAAAGGAATGGGTCAAGTCAATCACATCATTCTCCTAACGATGTGATCCCGTTAATCAAATGACAACCGATGTCTATGGGTAGGAAATATAACCATCTTTGATCAACGAGCTAGTCAAGTAGAGGCATACTAGTGACACTCTATTTGTCTATGTATTCACACAAGTATTATGTTTCCGGTTAATACAATTCTAGCATGAATAATAAAATTTATCATGATATAAGGAAATAAATAATAACTTTATTATTGCCTCTAGGGCATATTTCCTTCATTCCCCACTTGCACTAGAGTCAATAATCTAGATTACACAAAGAATGATTCTAACACCCATGGAGCCTTGGTGCTGATCATGTTTTGCTCGTGGAAGAGGCTTAGTCAATGGGTCTGCAAACATTCATATCCGTATGTATCTTGCAAATCTCTATGTCTCCCACCGACTTGATCCCGGATGGAGTTGAAGGCCTCTTGATGTGCTTTCTTCTTGTGAAATCTGGATTCCTTTGCCAAAGCAATTGCACCAAGATTGTCACAAAGATTTTCATTGACCCGATGCACTAGGTATAACACCTAGATCGGATATGAACTCCTTCATCTAGACTCTTCATTTGCTGCTTCAAGCAGCTATGTACTCCGCTTCACATGTAGATCCCGCCACGACGCTTTGTTTAGAACTGCACCAACCGGCAGCTCCACCTGCTCAATGTAAACACGATCCGGTTTATGTATTTAGAATCGTCCGGATCGTGTCAAAGCTTGCATCGACGTAACCATTTACGACTAGCTCTTTGTCACCTCCACAAACGAGAAACATTCCCTTAGCCCTTTTCGTATTTCAGATGTTCTCGACCGCTGTCCAAAGGATCCACTCCGGGATTACTTTGGTACCTCCTCTAAACTTATAGCAAGGCACACATCAGGTCCTGGTACACAGCATTGCATACATGATAGAGCCTATAGCTGAAGCATAGGAACATCTTTCATCTTCTCTATCTTCTGCAAGGGTCGGGCATTGAGTCTTACTCAACTTCACACCTTGCAACACAGTGCAAGAACCCTTTCTTTGCCTGATCCATTTTGAACTTCTTCAAAACTTTATCATGGTATGTGCTTTGTGAAAGTCCAATTAAGCATCTTGATCTATCTCTATAGATCTTGATGCCCAATATATAAGCAGCTTCACCGAGGTCCTTAATTGAAAAACTCTTGTTCAAATATCCCTTTATGCTATCCAGAATTCTATATCATTTCCAATCAACAATATGTCATCCACATATAATATCGTAAATGCTACAGAGCTCCCACTCACTTTCTTGTAAATACAGCTTCCCAAAAGTCTCAGATAAATCCGCATGCTTTGATCACACTATCAAAACGCTTATTCCAACTCCGAGAGGCTTGCACCAGTCCATAAATGGATCGCTGAGCTTGCACACTTTGTTAGCTCCTTTGATCGACAAAACCTTCCGTTGCATCATATACAACTCTTCTTCCGTAAATCCATTCAGAATGCAGTTTTGACATCCATCTGCCAAATTTCATAATCATAAAATACGGCAATTGCTAACATGATTCGAAGACTTAATCATCTCTACGGGTGAGAAAGTCTCTAGAAGTCAATCCTTGAACTTGTTGAAAACCTTTTGCAACAAGTCGAGCTTTATAAATAGTAACATTACCACAACGCCAGCCTTCTTCTTGAAGATCCATTTATTCTCAATGGCTTGTTGGTCATTGGGCAAGTCAACCAAAGTCCACACTTTGTTTCCATACATGGATCCCATCTCAGATTTCATGGCTTCAAGCCATTTCGCTGAATCTGGGCTCACCATTGCTTCTTCATAGTTCGTGAGGTTCTTCATGGTCTAGTAACATAACCTCCAAAACAGGATTACTGTACCACTGGTGCGGATCTTACTCCGTTGATCTACGAGGTTCAAGAGCAACTTGATCTGAAGTTTCATGATCATTATCATTATCTTCCTCACTAATTGGTATAGACGCCACAAGAACCGTTTCTATGATGAACTACTTTCCAATAAGGGAGCAGGTACAGTTACCTCATCAAGTTCTACTTTCCTCCCACTCACTTCTTTCGAGAGAAACTCCTTCTCTAGAAAGGATCCAAATTTAGCAACAAAAATATTGCCTTCAATCTGTGATAGAAGGTGTACCCAACAATCTCTTTTGGGTATCCTATGAAGACACATTCGATTTGGGTTCAAGCTTATCGTGTTGAAGCTTTTTCACATAAGCATCGCAACCCCAAACTTTAAGAAACGGCAACTTTGGTTTCTTGCCAAACCATAGTTCATAAGGCGCCGCCTCAACAGATTTCGATGGTGCCCTATTTAATGTGAATGCAATCTGCCTCTAGAGCATAACCCCAAATCGATAGCGTAAATCAGTAAGAGACATCATAGATCGCACTATATCTAGTAAAGTACGACATAACGCTCGACACACCATTACGCCTGTGGTGTTCCAGTGGCGTGAGTTGCAAACTATTCCGCATTGTTTCAAATGTAGACCAAACTCAGAACTCAAATATTCTCCTCCACGATCATATTGTAGGAACTTTATTTTCTTGTTACGATGATTTTAAACTTCACTCTGAAATTCTTTGAACTTTTCAAATGTTTCAGACTTATGTTTCATTAAGTAGATATACCAATATCTTCTTAAATCATCTGTGAAGGTGAGAAAATAACGATATTCGCCGTGAGCCTCAACATTCATTGGACCACATACATCTCGTATGTATGATTTCCAACAAATCTGTTGCTCGCCCATAGTTCCGGAGAACGGCGCTTTAGTCATCTTGCCCATGAGGCATGGTTCGCAAGTACCAAGTGATTCATAATCATGATTCCAAAAGTCCATCGAATGGAGTTTGTTCATGCGCTTTACATTAATATGACCTAAACAACAAGTGCTACAAATAAGTTGCACTATCATTGTCAACTCTCGCATCTTTTGGCCTTAATATTACTTAATATGTGTATCACTACTATTACGATTTAATATAAATAGACCACTCATCAAGGGTGCATGACCATAAAAGATATTACTCATATAAATAGAACAACCATTATTCTCTCGATTTAAATGAATAACCGCCTCGATCAAACAAGATCCAGATATAATGTTCATGCTCAACGCCGCACGGAATAACAATTATTCAGGTCTAAAACTAATCCTCAAGGTAGATGTAGAGGTAGCATGCCAATCACGATCACATCGACTTTGGAACCATTTCCCACGCCAAGATCGCCACCTCGCCTTAGCCAATCTTCGCTTGATCCGTAGTCCCCTGCTTCGAGTTGAAAATATTAGCAACGTAACCAAGATTAATACTACAAAGTATCAACCAAGCATTAGTAAGGTACACATCAATAACATGTATATCACATATACCTTTGTTCACCTTTGCCATCCTTCTTATCCGCCAAATAATTGGGGCAGTTCCGCTTCCAGTGAAATCACTTGCTGGCAAGAGAAGCACTCAGCCTCGTGCTTAGGTCCAGATTTCTGGTTTCTTCTCCCGAGCAGCAACTTGTTTGCTGTTCTTCTTGAAGTTCCCCTTCTTCCTTTTGCCCTTTTCTTGAAACTGGTGGTCTTGTTGACCATCAACACTTGATGCTCCTTCTTGATTTCTACCTCCGCAGCTTTTAGCATCATAAGAGCTCGGAATCGCCTTATTCATCCCTTGCATGTTATAGTTCGTCACAAAGCTCTTATAGCTTGGTGGCGTTGATTGAAGAATTCTATCAATGACACTATCATCTAGAAGATTAACTCCCAGTTGAATCAAGTGATTGTTATACCTGCATTCCGAGTATATGCTCACCGACGTAACTATTCTCTTCCATCTTGCAGCAGAGAATTTATTGGAGACTTCTATCTCTTAATCCGGCATTTGCTTGAAATAGTAACTTCAACTCCTCGAACATCTCATATGCTCCATGACGCTCAAAACGTCGTTGAAGTCCCGGTTTTAAGCCGTAGCATGGCACATCGAACTATCGAGTAGTCATCGCTTTGCTCCGCCGACGCTCATAACATCTCGTGTTGCTCCTGCAGAAGAAGTCCGGCACTCTAGCGGTGCTTCCGTGACGTAATTCTTCTATGCAGCAATGAGGATAATCCTCGTTATGGACCAAGTCCGTAATTGCTACCATCATTCAACTTTGCTTTCTCAAGGAACGCATTAAAATTCAACGGAAAACAACAACACGGGCCATCTATCTACAACAACATAGACAAAGTAAAATACTATCGTACTAAGTTCATGATAAATTTAAGTTCAATTTAATCATATTACTTAAGAACTCCCACTTATATAGAAATCTCTAATCATCTAAGTGATCACGTGATCCAAATCAACTAAACCATGTCCGATCATCACGTGAGATGGAGTAGTTTTCAATGGTGAACATCACTATGTTGATCATATCTACTATATGATTCACGCTGACCTTCGGTCTCAAAGTGTTCCAAGGCCATATATCGCATATGCTATGCTGGTCAAGTTTAACCGTGAGTGTTCCGCTATGTGCAACCTGCTTTTGCACCCGCTATTTGAACGTAGAGCCTATCACACCCGATCATCACGTATGCCTCAAAGATTTAAGAACTTTCACAACAGTAGCATACTCAGGAGAACACTTTCATACTTGAAATTTAGTGAGAGATCATCTTATAATGCTACCGTCAATCTAACCAAATAAGATGCATAAAAGATAAACATCACATGCAATCAATATAAGTGATATGATATGGCCATCATCATCTTGTGCTTGTGGATCTCCATCTCAAGCATCGCCATGATCACCATCGTCACCGCATGCGACACCTTGATCTCCATCATAGCATCATTGTCGCCTCGCCAACTATTGCTTCTACGACATATCGCTACCGCTTAGTGATAAAGTAAAGCAATTACAGGAGATTGCATTGCATACAATAAAGTGACAACTATATGGTTCCCCGCCACGCTTGTCGTATAACTCGTTACAAAACATGATCATCTCATACAACAAAATATAGCATCATGCCTTGACCATATCACATCACAACATGCCATGCAAAAACAAGTTATATCGGCTCTATTTTGTTGTTGCAAGTTTTACGGGCTGCTACGGGCTGTGCAAGAACCGTTTACCACGCACCAAAACCGCAAACAAATTAGTGTTGTTTTTTCCTTTCTCAAGGACGGGCGAGCATACCTTGCTCAACTAAAGGAGAAATCGACACTCGCCAGCCACCTATGTGCAAAGCACGCCGGTAGAACCAATCTCGCTGTAAGTGTACGCGTAATGTCGGTCCGTCCGCTTCATCCAACAATACCGCTGAACCAAAGTATGACATGCTAGTAAGCAAAGATGACTTGTATCTTTACAACTCACTTGTGTTCTACTTGCATATAACATCTACGCATAAACCAGCCTCGATGCCAATCGTTGGGAAACGAGTAATTTCAAAAAATTCCTACGCACACACGTGATCATGGTGATGCATAGCAACAGAGAGAGAGAGTGTGTGTCCACGCACCCTCGAGACCGGAAGCGAAGAAGCTAGGCAGTACACGGTTGATGTGTAGCAGACGCCTTCACGATCCGACTGATCCAAGTACCGAACGCATTTACACCTTCGAGTTCAGCACACGCTCAGCTCGGCGATGTGCCGCTAACTCCCCATCCAAAGATAGTTCACGAGAATTCCGACCAAGACACGGAATGCTGACGGTGATGATGTTGCCATCGACTAAGGGCTTCGCCTAAGCACCACTACGATATGACCGAGGTGGAATATGGTGGAGGGGGGCACCACACACGGCTGAATAGATCAACATATCAACTTGTGTATCTAGAGGTGCCCCTGCCTCAGATAGAAGGATCCCATGGAGGAGGCCACGGACAGAGGAGGGCGCCACAGTGAGGAGTCTCATCCCACCGAGTAGGACTCCCTCTTTTCCTAGTTGGAGTAGGAGGGGAAAGGAAGGAAGGAGAAGGGAGGAAGGAAAGGGGGCGCCACCCATCCTTCCTTGTCCAATTCAGACTAGAGGGAGGGGGCGCGCCAGCCCTAGCCGCCCTCTCTTCCCACTAAGGCCCATCTTGGCCCATTAAACTCCCTCGGGGTTCCGAACTTCCGATATCTCGCCGATATGTCCGAACTCTCCAAACCATTATGGTGATCGATAGTCATCTAATATATCATCTTTACGCCTCGACCATTTTGAGACTCCTCGCATCCGTATGATCACATCCGGACTCAACTATCTTCGCTACATCAAACAGAAAAACTCATAATACAATCACCATCGAACTTTTTGCTGTAGTAGACCCTACGGTTCGAGAATTATGTAGACATGACCAAGACACATCTCCGATCAATAACTAATAGTAGAACCCGGATGCTCATATTGGATCCTACATATTCTAAGAAGATCTTTATTCGTCAACCGCATAACAACATCATACGTTGTTCCCTTTGTCATCGGTATGTTTTGCCTGAGATTCATCGCGTCGGTATCTCAATACCTAGTTCAATCTTCTACCGCAAGTCTCTTTACTCCATTTCGAAATACATCATCCCGCAAATAACTCATTAGTTACGATGTTTGCAAGGCTTATAGTGATGTGCATTACCGAAAGTGGGCTAAGAGATACCTCTCCCATAATCGGAGTGAAAAATCCTAATCTCAAATATGCCAACCCAACAAGTACCTCGAGACACCAGAGCTCCTTTATAATCATCCAGCTACTGCTAGACGCTCGTAGCACACAAAGTGTTCCTCCGTAAACGGAGTTGCATAATCTCATAGTCATAGGAACATGTATAAGTCATGAAGAAAGCAATAGCGCATTACTAAACGATCAAGTTCTAAGCTAACAGAATGGTCAAGTCAATCACATCATTATCCTAACGATGTGATCCTCGTTAATCAAATGACCACTCATGTATATGGCTAGGAAACATAACCTCTTTGATCAATGAGCTAGTCAAGTAGAGGCATACTAGTGACACTGTTTGTCTATGTATTCACGCAAGTATTATGTTTTCGTTGATACAATTCTAGCATGAATAATAAACATTTATCAAGATATAAGGAAATAAATAATAACTTTAGTATTGCCTCTAGGCATATTTCCTTTAGTCCGCGCGCTACTGGCCCTCGTACACCCCCCATATGTTGGAGCCCTTTCATCGCAAGAAGAAAGCTAATATCCAGATAGAGATCGTGTCCAAAATTCAGCCCAATCGGAGTTACGGACTCCTGGAATATAAGAAACGGTGAAAGGCCGTAATCTGGGAGCACAGAAACAGAGAGAGACAGAGAGACAAATCCAATTTCGGAGGGCTCTCGCCCCTCCCACGCCATGGAGACCATGGACCAGAAGGGAAACCCTTCTCCCATCTAGGGAGAAGGTCAAGGAAGAAGAAGAAGGAGGGGGGCTCTTCCCTCGCTCGGGTGGCACCGAGTACCGCAATCTACACCCGCAATCTACACCAACAACTTCACCGCCATCACCAACTCTTCCCTCTATGCAGCGTGTAACCCTCTTTACCCGCTGTAATCTCTACTTAAACATGGTGCTCAACGCTATATATTATTTCCCAATGATGTATGGCTATCCTATGATGTTTGAGTAGATCCATTTTGTCATATGGGTTAATTGATGATCGTGATTGGTTTGAATTGCATGTTTTATTATTGGTGTTGTCCTATGGTGCGATCCATGTCGCGCAGCGTGAGGGATCCCTCTGTAGGGTTTGCAATATGTTCATGGTTTGCTTATTGTTCCATGCTATGAGTGACTGAAACACAAACACGGATAAGTGGGTCATGGCGATGGGAATAAAGAGGACTTGATACTTTAATGCTATGGTTGGGTTTTACCTTAATGATCTTTAGTAGTTGCGTGATGCTTGCTAGAGTTCCAATCATAAGTGCATATGATCCAACAAGAGAAAGTATGTTAGCTTATGCTCTCCAAGCAAATAAAATTGCAATAATGATTACCGTCTAGTTATCGATCGCCTAGGGACAAATAACTTCTCGTGACAAAAGCTCTTTACTAAAACTAATTTAGTTGTGCCTTTATCCAAACAGCCCCTCAATTTTTATTTACACGCCTTTATTATCTTGCAAACCTATCCAACAACACCTACAAAGTACTTCTAGTTTCATACTTGTTCTAGGTAAAATGAACGCCAAGCTATGAGAGTTGTATCGGTGGTCGATAGAACTTGAGGGAATATTGAAGGAAATATGCTCTAGAGGCAATAATAAAGTTGTTATTTATTTCTTTATATCATGATAAATGTTTATTATTCATGCTAGAATTGTATTAACCGGAAACATGATACATGTGTGAATACATAGACAAATAGAGTGTCACTAGTATGCCTCTACTTGACTAGCTCGTTAATCAAAGATGGTTATGTTTCCTAGAAATAGACATGAGTTGTCATTTGATTAATGGGATCACATCATTAGGAGAATGATGTGATTGACTTGACCCATTCTCGTTAGCTTCAGACTTGATCGCTTAGTATGTTGCTATTGCTTTCTTCATGACTTATACATGTTCCTATGACTATGAGATTATGCAACTCCTGCTAACGGAGGAACACTTTGTGTTCTACCAAACGTCACAACATTACGGGTGATTATAAAGGTGTTTCTACAGGTGTCTCCGCTGGGTACTTGTTGATTTGGCGATTTCGAGATTAGGATTTGTCACTCCGATCGCCGGAGAGGTATCTTCGCCCACTCGGTAATACACATCACTATAAGCCTTGCAAGCATTGTAACTAATGAGTTAGTTATGGATGATGTATTACGTAATCAGTAAAGAGACTTGCCGGTAACGAGATTGAACTAGGTATTGAGATGCCGACGATCGAATCTCGGCAAGTAACATACCGATGACAAAGGGAACAACGATGTTGTTATGCGGTTCGACCGATAAAGATCTTCGTGAGAATATGTACGAGCCAATATGAGCATCCAGGTTCCGCTTGGTTATTGACCGGAGAAGTGTCTCGGTCATATCTACATAGTTCTCGAACCCGTAGGGTCCGCACGCTAACGCTTGGTGACGATTTGTATTATGAGTTTATGTGTTTTGATGTACCGCAGGTAGTTCGGAGTCCCGCTGAGATCGACATGACGAGGAGTCTCAAATGGTCGAGACGTAAAGATCGATATATTGGACGACTATATCCGGACATCGAAAGGTTCTGTGTGATTCGGTATTTTTCGAGTACCCCAGAGTTACGGAATTCGCCGGGGAGTATATGGGCTTTATTGGGCTTTAGGGAAAGAGAGAGGGAGGCTGCGCCCCAATGCTTAGTCCGACTGACTAGGGGAGGCGCGCCTCCTCCTTCCTTCTCTTTCTTCTTCGCTTCTTCTCCTACTCCTACTACTTGGAAGGGCTCCTAGTTCAACTAGGGGGGGGAATCTACTCCTCGTGGGAGTAGGACTCCCTAGGTCGCCATTTACAGAGAGCCTCCGCCCTCCTCCACCCTTTATATACGGGAGGCACCCTTGAGACACAACAATTGATCTCTTGATCTCTTAGTCGTAGTGCAGTGCCCCTCCACCATATTCCAACTCGATCATATCAGAAGCGGTGCTTAGGCGAAGCTCCATCGGTAGCAACATTATCACCATCATCATGATATCGCGGCCGACGGAACTCTCCCGTGAAGCTCTGCTGGATCGGAGTTCGCGGGACGCCATCGAGCTGAACGTGTGTTGAACTCGAGGTGCCGACGCTCGTACTTGGATCGGTCGGATCGTGAAGACGACGACTACATCAACCGCTAAGCAGCTAACGCCCACTTTTGGTCTACGAGGGTACGTGGACAACACTCTCCCTCTCGCTGCTATGCATCACCATGATCCTGTGTGTGCGAGAATTTTTTGAAATTACTACATTCCCAACAAGGGCATTCGAGCCTGGTTTTCATGTGAGATGTTATATGCACGAGTATAACACAAGTGAGTTGTGGGCGATATGTAAGTCATACTGCTTACCAGATGTCATATTTTGGTTCGGCGGTATTGTTGGATGAAGCGCCTCGACCGACATTATGCGACGCTTACGCTTAGACTGGTTCTACCGACATGCTTTGCACATAGGTGGCTCATGGTGTGAGTTTCTCCACTTTAGTTGAACTGTGCATACGCCCGTCCTTGAGAAGGTTAAACAACACTAACTTGACGAACTATCGCCAGGTTTTGATGCGAGGTAAGAATGGTTCTTGCTCAGCCTGTAGCAGCCATCGTAAAACTTGCAACAACAAAGTAGAGGACGCTTAACTTGTTTTTGCAGGGCATGTTGTGATGTGATATGGTCAAGGCATGATGCTATATTTTATTGTATGAGATGATCATGTTTTGTAACCGAGTTATCGGCAATCGGCGTGAGCTATATGGTTGTCGCTTATTGTATGCAATGCATCAGAATTGCTTTTACTTTATCACTAAGCGGTAGCGATAGTCGAGAAGCAATGGTTGGCGTAGACGACAACGATGCTACGATGGAGATCAAGGTGTCGCTACCGGTGACGATGGTGATCACGATAGTGCTTCGAGATGCAGATCACAAGCACAAGATGATGATGGCCATATCATATCACTTATATTGATTGCATGTGATGTTTACCTTTTATGCATCTTTTTTTGCTTAGATCGACGGGCATTATAAGATGATCTCTCACTAAAATTTCCAAGGTATAAGTGTTCTCCCGAGTGTCGGGGTGAGCTAGTCGTGTCCTCACGAAAGCACCCACGGGACCCTGGTCCCTTGTGGTTCGAGGGGGCGGAGGTTGCACAAAGAGCAGATCGAGGCGATGCACACAAGCGGATTTACCCAGCTTCGAGCTCTCCGAGAGATAATACCCTACTGCTGCTTTGTGGATTATCTTGTGTTCTTGCTAGGGAGCAATGCGGGCTACAAGACCTAGCGTGAGTGATCTTCTATCGAGGCTGAACCAAACCCTTCTACGCTGCCCCGGCCTCCTTTTATAGGCACAAGGGGTTACCACATATGGCAAGTAGACAAGGGTAAGGTAGTAAAACATAGGTTGGTACACCACTATGTACAGGTACAAGAACCTATACCTAACTCGACGGCAAGGGACAAGAGTCATCAATGCCCGCTCTTGGCCGCCTGTAACAAGGCAACAGGACTGCTAGGCGCCCGCTCGCCACGATGGTAGCTTGTCGCTGTTGTCGCCACTCGCGCGGCATGCAGCCCCCGACACGCCGCCCTGGGAGAGCCCTGGTGACACGCTACGGGTGAGCTAGAGCGAGATGAAGAGAGGTCGCCCGCCTGCAAGCGCTTTGTCCGCGCGGAATCTTGTCGCTTTTAGTTCGCGTCACTAAAGCTTTCCGCAAGCTTCTCTTGCCGTCTTGTTTCTTTCGCTACTCGAGTATTTTCCCGCAAGCTCCTCTTGCCGGGTCTTGGTTGCTTTGTTTTGAATGGCTCCAAGGAGCTACTAAGGGTCTTTGGCGGCATCAAATGGGTTCGCCTTGGGCCTGCGACCGTCCAGCACGAGTTCGGGGTACTAGGGTACCCCTACTTAGTACACCGCTGGGAGCCCCGGCTCTGGGCCACACGCGCTAAGCTCATGGGCCAGGCCCAAACAGTGCACGGGCGCTGTGGTCTTGATTACGCCATATTTGCCTTGGACCCACCACGCTCTCCCACGAACGGCACGCCGCCTCACCGCTTTTCTCTGAACGCACACGCACTGTGGTGTCGGGTGAAGGGGCGCCGGTGAGGTCGCCTCATCCGTCACGCCTCGCTCCGCATCTCCGCCCACGTGGTTCCTATGCACTCGGGTCACGGGCGGTGGAAGTGGAAATTTGGCTGCTATGGCAGAGGCAGGCTCCACCCTCGATTCCCCGCTTCCTCCTCAAGGCCGATTCGCTGAAAGGGCGGCTGAGCCCCACCTTGCTTTTTTAAGAAGGGCGGAAGGGGAGCGCAGGCCCGACCTGTCCCATCCTCTTTTCTTCAGCTTCTGCTCCTTTCTCATTCACCATGGAGAAAGGGAACCTGGTTCTCCATCGTGGCGGCGAGGGTCGTAGCTAGCAGCGCACCCTCCCAATCCCACGCCTCTCGGGTGGCGGAGCCGCCGCAAGGGGAAGAGGGAGGGGGCGAGGTCGTGGACGAGGCTCGAGGAGCCTGGGAGAGGCGGACGAGGCGGTGCGCCTGCCTCCGCCTGGCGGTTCTTCTTCCCGAGGACGAGGTCGTGGACGAGCCTGAGGCGCCTGGGAAGAGGCGGCGGGCGCGCGCCGCCCCGCCTGGCCGGGCGGTCCATATACGGTGATCACCTCGGCGAAGTTCTTTTGGTCAAGCTGCACTGGCGCTTCGCAAGCTGCCTCCGCTTCCCAGGCCCGCTTCTGCTGATGGCGGCGGAGTCGGATCCGCCCGAGACGTTGAGGTTGTACATGAGGGGCCAGGATCAGCCAAGCACGCGAGTCCGCTGCTGTATTCCCAGCCCCTAATGTGATGTACCTTGACCGTGGATCGGGATAGACATTCGCTCACCATCCACAACCTGTTGGCGGGTTTACCCTCCATTTTGTTAATGGAGGGGTGACCTCTCTCCGCCAAGGTCTTCGGGATCTTGGCACTGGGCAAGGTGCTGCATGGATAGCTCCTCCGACAGCTTCGATTCCTCCTCGAGCGAGAGTGACGAGGAGGAGAGCGACAATGACGACGAAGGGTAGCGGGCCCAACTAGTTGCCGGGCGCCGCCGCTGCCAATGGCACGCGGTAATTCCCATCATCCGTGGTCGCTGCCCTTGAACTTCCCGGGTCGCCTTGGGCGGCTGGGCGAGGGAGGCTGCGGAAGGGAAGAGGGATGGGCGACAAGGCCAAGTCGGGAGCACGAGGGCATAGTGCCTCGACAGCAGTGGCTGACGCCCCGCCGCCTGCCTCGAGCCCCGCTCTGGCGCCCAGCCATCCTGGCCAAGTCTTCGGAGAGCCCCTAAGCATGCCTCTCTTGGTGCCTTCCGCACCGTAGCTCACAGAGGGCGCTTTTTACCCTTTCCCGCCTCAACCTACCTCCTGGAAGATAGGGACAGTAAAAGGGATTACGGGCATCTTATCTTTTTAATTTGTAAGCCTTCGGCTTTATCCAGATTTAAAATCTCTGTAATCCTCTTTCATGTTTTTCACTTCAACGGAATGTATCCGAGTAGAATGTTTTAATGAAAGAGGATGTTTGAGGAAGGACGAAGGCTTATCTGACATCGCAGCCCCGGCAACTCTGGGTTTGCCGCAGACCAAGAACCTCCGGGCTTGCCGCAGCCCCTGCAACTCTAGCTTGTCGCTGGGTCTTGATGCCAAGACCTTTCTTCTTCGCTGTTATTTCAGTTCTGAGAACGATTTAGCTAGTGCCGCTGATGAGCTATTTTCGTATATACACCATCTTAGGCAATCGAATGCAACGTTATTTTTTGCTCGATTTCTTCCTTGTATGTTACTGCCCCACGCTTCCGGAAACTTGTCGTGCGGCACCCTTGCCACGAGCGCCGAAAAGTGAACTTCAGCAGCCTGCTGGGCGGGTCGCTACCGACAAGCAACCTTGCCGTGACTAGCCGCAGCTCACTTAAGTTGTTGAGCGGACAACGAACAAAGTAAGGGCGCGACTAGTCACGATTTGGTTCCTCCTCCGCATGCGTTTTCCATACAAGGTACTTATCGCTCGAGGAAGATAACTCAAAATTTAAAACTGGTCGCTTAAACTTAGCAACTTAGCTTTTCTCCGTTGTCCATTTTCCGCAAGGCGATGGTTCTCGAGCGACGCTTTGTCGCCCACATCATTATCTCGCTCCTCTCCCCAAGTTAACTTGTGGGTGGATGAACCTTCTTCTTGTTTGAGAAGAAAGAAGAGAAAAGAAAGTTGTAGCCTAATGGCTCATTATCGCTTACCGGTGTGGGTGTCGCACAAGGTTGTTAGTAAACACATGCATATATGATTATGAAAGCATGTATTAACAAAAATGTGCAACCATAGGCTTTATCGATGCATCGGGTCTGGCGCGCGCTTTGCCAACAAAGGATTACATGCAACAGCTGCAAGATTAGTATTAAGGGTGGTTGCTGAACGGATTCCGCAACCGCGCTTCATGGGTAAAACTTACGAAGATGCTCTATGTTCCAGAATTGCTCATCGGAAAGCCATCTTCGGTCTCTGGCATGACAGCGCCGCCTAGTGACTGCTTTTACCCGAGCAAGGGTTTTCCCACTTCGGGCGCCAACTTGTTGGAATTCTTGGCGGATTGAACGCTACCAAGAACAAGGTCGCTTTCCTCAAGCTTCGCATTAACTTTTGCGGTTATGGTGAAGGACGCAAAGCTTGCTGGGTAACGAGCAGCTCGTACAAAGAGCTCTGAAGACGATTCTCCTGAGAGCAGCCAGCGCCATCTTGTCGCAGCTGCTCTTGCTCAAGCTCATCATAAGCGAGCACTGAGGTGACCCGTGATAAGAGTTCCGTGGGGAGAACTGCCTCGCCCGTAGACTAGAGCAGCGGGTGTCTCGCCGGTGGCTCGATTTGGCGTCATTCCGACGAATTAAAGAACCATCGCAGCTTTCCTCGATCCAGTTCCTTCTGATGACTTGTGCAGCCTTCCGCGAAAGTTCTCGTCTTGAGTCCTCGCAGCGACTTCAGCGCTTGTTTCTTCGCTTGACCGCTGTTTCTCGGATGAGCAACGGAAGGTGCAGATCTTGGCGCCAAGATCTTGGGCGATTGCATGAAGGGTGTGATTGCGGAACTGTGTGCCGCTGTCGGTGATGATCCGTTAGGAATCCCAAAACGGCAAACAATTGACTCAAGAACTTGAATGACCGACCGGTGGTTGTCACCTTCCTCATCTGTTCCACTTCCGCCACTTTTGTGAACTTGTCGCATTGCGACGCATAAGGCATGTAAAGCCCCGGCATACAGCTCGGGGAAGGGGCCGAGGATGTCGAGCCCCTGCACTTGAGAAGGGCCAGGATAAAGGTATCGCCCCGGAGAGCTTGAGCTGGCTGGTGTATCTGCCTTGAATGGAACCGGCACGCCTACACTTGGTTACTTATGCAGCTTGCATCCTGGAGGGCTTCGCCAGTAAGAAACCTTGGTTTTAAAGCTTTGCCGCAAGTGCTTCTTGCGCCAATGTGGTGACCACATATGCCGCCCATGTATCTCTCTCGCCAACAGTCGCCCATCTTTCCCGCAAATACACTTCACTTTCACTGCTTGAGTCTTCTTCAGACATGTGATGTTGTCAACAAACCGGTACATACTTGACTCGCCGGGCCACTTTTTCCGCTTTCTTTCTTGCTCTTCGGAAGTTCTCCTGCTCAAGGAAATGGACGATCTGTTGCGCTTCCAAGTTGAGCCTCGTGGGTCGGCTAACAAGGACTAAAGGCTCATTCGGTTGATCAAGGAACATCAGCTTTCTACGGCAGGACCTGCGGGTCCGCTGGAAGCTTGATGTTCCCCGCCAAGCTTGCCGGAGCTTAAGCTTGTCGGGAGCGCTTGTTTCAACGATACAAATCTGTATGGTTTGTTCGAGCAGATTGCCTCGTTGATATTTATGCTGGTTTTAGGGACCTTCGGCGGCGCGTTTCGTGAGCTCCGCTGAAAGTAGTCGCCGGAAACCAATTTTCTTCTTGCTCGCCCCCGCTTGATGGTGCAATGGTTGGCTGAGTTAGCTTGAGCAATAAAAATTCCTGGTTCCACGTGTAACTTAAGGCGTACATTTGGGGAGGCCATCAGCTATATCATTCCGCCGCTTGAACGTGTTCCATTTGCAGTGCCTTCAAAGTGCTCTTCCAGCCTTCCTCACTTCATCGA
>JAHIAM010008242.1:0-12554 GCA_021605205.1 Aegilops longissima | reverse complement strand
TCAAGGGGGCCCTCGACTCGGCCGAACGCCCAAACCTCATGTTTTTCCACGAGAGCCCGGATGTGCCAGCTCCAGCTGCGCCCCTTCTCGCCTCTGCCTGCAGCCAGCTGAGCCACGACACCGCCTCCTTCAGGGTCGCCACCTGCTCAGCTCCCGCAGCACCAATGTTATCCCTGTTATTTTTGCAACCAAACCTTTCTATAAGGTATTTCTTTAATAAGGTATTACTTACCTTCCTTGTCGCCGAGCTGCTTTGGCAAGGCCGAGCTTGTTCTCGGACCGCCGAGGCTCGCTTCAATGCATTGACTCCGCAGTCAAGGCGGCAGAGGTCAGCAACAGAGCCTGCATTCCCATATTGACACACTTATGTTAGACTCTACAGATATCTTTTTGAGATCCTTAGTCCCGCTTTTCTTTCCTAACACCAAACTAAGCATAAGGGGCTACCGCTATGCGTAATATTTTTACATATTCTAAACTTACCTCAAAGCCCGTTAGAAGGCTGGTACAGCTTTCGTCAGCCCACTTTGGCGGATCTGAACTTTTCTCGATCACCACACTCATAACAAAGGCGGTGTTCTCTCGATGGAGGCGCTGTTAAGCGCCCAAGAAGCTATCCGCTGCTTCGCTTGGACGGAGGACACCGGCGCCTTAACCTTCCTACTAAGGACCGCTGTCGGACTTCGAATCGCTGAAGGTTCCTGAATGGAGTCCGGACAAGGGTTGGGCTTAGAGCCCCTGGGGTCTCGCCCACGCTGCGGGAGTCGTGGAGGTTGCTTTGCGGCGCCTCCGCGCCACCTCCTTGACCAGGCCCCTTGGGGCACCACCGCGCCGTCTGCAGCGTGAGGTGATGAGGCGCCGGAAGTGAAGTACTTCCATTTCCGATTTAACTCAGGGACCCGCCGACGAGCGCGAACTCGCTTTATGGCTGCATGATTGTTCGCATTAGAGAACAATATGCAATGAAAAAGCTATGGGTATCCGGACACTTACGATCTCGCGAGGGGCTTGGCCCTTGTTGGCCACTCCTCCTCGCCATTGTCGACCGCAGGAGAAGTCCTGAGGAAGGGTCCTTCCTTCTGACCCTCCGCCTCCCTAGTTGGGGCGGCCTTCCTTTTCTCTCCTTCACTGGGAGAGGCTTTTTCCTCCTCCTCCTTCTTAGGAGAAGATTCTGCTTCAGAATCTCGACAAAGACAAGCGCCGGAGCTCCTTCGAGTTCCTCTGCCTTCCTTTCTGGTTTTCTTCTCCGCACCACATGAGGTAGCCGGAGCCAGCAGCCCCGCAATCGAGCGCCTGCTGGTCTTCGGCAAAGGGGCCGGACAGTTAACCTGTCCGGACGCCTTCAGCCAGTCCTGCTAAAGGTTAGGAGTTTTAGATCCCTACAGAGTCAATCTATGAAAAAGAGTCCCGTGAAGGGTAAAATAACTTACCTCGCTAGCTTGACATCATGAAGCTGAATCCGCTGATCCGTAGCGGATGTGGGAGCCTCGCGCTTTGAACACTCTTCCGCATCTTCGCTCAGAGTGTCAAGAGCCTTTTCAGAGTTGGGTGCGTGCCGATCGAACTCCCACAATTTGAAGGCCCGTTGTTGGCATGGGAGAATCCGCGGATGAGCATCACTGGATTACGCTGACAAGCATGAGATTCTTGTCCACCAGTGTTTCGGACGATGTTTGGAGTCCGGATAGCTCAGATGAATTCCCCACGCCAGGCCCGCTCTCTTCCATGACGAGAGCTTTGTGGGGAAGCCAGATCTGAATTCAGGGGCTGCCGCCATTTGGGGTCGCTGCTCGGTGATATAGAACCACCCCGATTGACACCCTTTATTGTCTCCACGAAGGAGCCTCGAGCCATAGGACTTTTGGCCATCTTGCTAACCATGGCGCCCAAGACTCGCTTGACGGCCGCCACTACCTTCGCCCGACATTGAAGATCTTCAGCCATATGTCAAGTGGGGCTGATGCGAGGAAGGTTTCTGACACGCATTTATGAACGCCGAGATGTTGAGGATGAAATTGGGCCAGGTCATGGAAGTCCAATCGTAGTAGAACATGAGCCCCAACAAATGGGTGAAGTGGAAACCTAGTCCATGGAGGAAGTGGGGATAAACACCACCTCTCATGGGGCCCGGGGTTGAAATGAGCTGCCTCGTGGGTAGCCGACACGCGATGTCGCCGAACAAGTATCCGCCTCCCGCAGCTTTAGGATGTGCCCTCCGTGACGGAGGAGGCCATCCACCGCCTCCCGCTCCGACATAGTTGGAGAAGGTGAGGGATGTGCGGATTGGGCGCGGAGCTCGAAAAGCGAAAATGGATGAGCAAAGGAGGAGGAAGGCGAGGTGAAAAGATGGATCCTTATCCCTTATATGGACGGACGGGTAGCGCCCCACCAGCCGTAAACTCGCTATCTCCAAGCCGTAATCAATGGCGCGGATGGGTTACCCACGTCCGCATTGATGGGAATATCGAATAAGGGGCACGATCTATGCTTTGATAAGACGTGCTGAGAAACCGCCGCTAAATGCGCTGAGGTGGAAAAGAAAAACGATTCATATAAAGGCCCGGCTGGTGTGATGTCACGCCTGAATACGCCAGAGATTTGTGCAAAATTTATTCTCTCTACGGTGGTATGTGGAACTTGTTTTGCAGAGCCGACACTATCCTTGTGTTCAAAACCTACTATGAAGTATTCGGAGGAGGAACCTCTTGCGGCAAGACAATTGCGCCGGACTCCGTCATTAAAGCCGGTTCAGGGCTACCGAGGAGTCCCGATAGGGGTGTCCGGATAGCCGAACTATCATCCGCCGACTCCAAGACTATGAAGATACAAGATTGAAGATTTCGCCCGTGTCCCGGATGGGACTTTCCTTCGGGAAGGCAAGCTTCGAACGGATATGTAGATATCCTACCACCGAATCGACTCGGTAACCCTAACCTATCCGTTCATAAAACCGAGGGTTTTACCATAGGACTAACAACAATCATACCATAGGATAGCTTCAGGGTTTAGCCTCTTATTTCGTGGTAGATCTACTTGTACTACCCATATCATCAATATTAATCAACAGAGTAGGTATTCTCCATCGAGAGGGCCCAACCTGGGTAAAAACATCGGGTCCCTTGTCTCCGTTACCATCCGCCAGACGCACATTCGGGACCCCACCCGAGATCCGCCATTTTGACACCCACATATCGGCATTTTGTGTATGTTTGAAATGCTTGGTATGTGTGGGATCCAACAATCTAGTTGTTTATCCTTGGCAGCCTCTTATCGGGAAATGTAGTCTAGTGCTTCCTTGAGCCATAGTAGTCCCCAAGCCCGGGTTCACCGAGTCCTGCTAGCCCAAAGACTACCGCCAGACGCTTGATCCGGCATGTCATTCACTTATTCTCGGTTCGCCCTTTGGGAAATGTCACGGTGACATCCGAGTCCTTTGGGCTTACTACAGCCCGGGTCCCCGAGTCCTGTTAGCCCAGGTAAGCCCGGATTCACACGCCAAATGACATGCTCAAGTTGATTCATGTATGCATGTCCCCAGGGGTTAGTGCCCTTGTTCACGATTGCCCCGTTCTTCTGGATGCTAGCTACACTATCATAACGTGAGCCAAAAGGCGAACGGTCCCGCCATGGTATGGCAATTGGGAATACCGGCGGAGGCCCAAAGTGATATGAGGTGTTACCACTAGATCGATGGACTTGGAATCGGGTCCCGCACATGTATGAAAGAATTATGAACGTGGCTTTGCCAAAAATATGATGTCAACTACATGATCATGCAAAGCAATATGACAATGATGGAGCGGTCATAATAAATGGAACGGTTGAGAGTTGCATGGCAATATATTCGAATGGCTATGGAAATGCCATGATAGGTAGGATGGTGGCTGTTTTGAGGAAGGTTTATGGTGGGTTGATACCGCTAAAAGGCATTAGAGAGGCTAGCAATGGGGAAGGAAAAGAGGGATAATCCATGGACTCAACATTAGTCATAAAGAACTCATAACTTATTAAAAATTACAAGTTATCAAAGCAAAGTATTACGCGATGTCCTAGGGGATATTTGGTAGAATAACCATGCCGTCCCCACCGCCACTCATAAGTAAGACAATCAATAAATAAATCATGTCGACTTCATCACATAATTCACCTAAGTGCTACGAGAATCACAAACTTTAACACAAGTTTCTAAATTCAAACTACTCAACTAGCATGACTCTAATATCACCATATTTATATCTCAAAACAATTATCAACATCAAACTTTATAGTATTCAACACCCATAAGAATTTTTACTAATCTTGAATACCTAGCATATTAATTGTTTACAAATTACCATGCTATTTAAGACTCTCAAAATAATCTAAGTGAAGCATGAGAGAACAATAGTTTCTATAAAACAAATCCACCCAACCGGTTTCAAAAGATATAAGTGAATCACTAGAGCAAAACTGTATAACTCAAAAGATATAAGCGGAAACAGAGTATTCTAACAAATTCCAAATCATGTATGGTCTTAAAAGGTGTTACGAAATGATTGTGGTAAACTAAAAGCAAAGAGTCAAATCATACAAGACGCCCAAGCAAAACACATATCATGGGTGAATAAAAAATATAGCTCCAAGTAAAGTTACCATAAGAGATTTAAAAGGATCCTTCCGGCTCCCAAGTTTCTTTTGGGTTTCTTAATTATCTTTGGGGCCAAGGGCATCCCCAAGCTTAGGCTCGCCGCCCTTGTTCCATAATCCATCTAATTCACCCAAAACTTGAAAATTCACAACACAAACCAAAGAAAATCTCGGAGTCTGTAGCTTTAAAGAAACAAAAGACCATGGGTGTCAAACCGCGGATCTCGGTAGGGGTCCCGAATCAGCCTAGGCGGATGGTAACAGGAGACAAGGGACAGAAGTTTTATCCAGATCGCCCTCATGGAGGTAAAACCCACGCCCCGTTGATTAACATTGATGATGTTGGCAAGAGGGATCTACCACAGATCAAAGAGGTTAAACCCTAGAAGCTAGCCTATTATGATTGTTGTTCGCCTATGGATAAAGCCATCCGTTTATATAGAACCGGAGAGGGCTAGGTTTACACGAGTCGGTTACAATGGTAGGAGATTACATTCCCGACGCCAAGCTTGCCTTCCATGCCAAGGAAAGTCCCATCCGGCCGGGCAAGTCTTCAATCTTGTATCTTCAAGTCTTGAGTCCGCCGATGATGATAGTTCGCTATCCGGACACCCTAGTCCGAACTCCCTCAAGAGCCCCGAACCAGGCTTCAATGACGCAAGTCCGGATATTGTCTTCGCATTGCAAGGCGGGTTCTTCCCCAATAATTTATAGAAGATTGTGAACACCAAGATAGTGTCCGCTCGCAAAGATAAATTCCACGACCGAGAGAGAATAACAAGTTCAATCTTTGGAGATTTAGTGGGCGACCCATGCCATTACCAAGCCTTTACTGCTTTTTATTGTTCCACCCCGGCTTAACGAGGCGGTTTTGGCACGCCTTGTCGGGTAGAGATCCTTTATTCGGGATTCCCATCAAACGGACGGGTAACCCAACCCGGCCATTGATTGTGATTGGGAGATAAGCAGTTTACCAGGCCGGGGGGACACATGTTTTGTCCGCCCATAAGGGATAAAGATCCAACCTTTACCCGCGCTTTTCTTCCTCCTTGGTTATCCATCTCCGCAACCGAGCCTAGCGCCTAAGTCCGCACTTTCACCTCAACCTTCTCCAACTATGTCCGGAGCGGAGGCAGGATGGCCTCCCCCCACGGAGGGCAGATCGGGCCGCGACGCCGGATATTTGTCCAGAACATCGCGATCGGCCCCGGAGGAGAGCTCGCCCCAACCCCAGGCCCCATGAGAGGGTAGTATTTATTCCCCATTTCCTCCGCGAACTGGGCTTCCCGCCATCCCTTTGTCCGGGGCTTGTTCTACTACGGCCTAGATTTCCATGATCCGCCCCAATTTCATCCTCAACATCTCGGCTTTATCGCCGAAAGGCAGGCCTTCTTCGATCCACCCCACTTCGCCGGCTCAAGACCTCAAAGTCGTCAAGGTTGTGAAGGGCAGCGCCGGAGGCGGAGGCCCATGGTGGGGTAGGATGTCCCACGCTACCCGGAGGGCACTTTCGGGGAAACCATCAAGGGTGGCAATCGGGTGGTTCAACACCGGGCCCTGATTGGGCAGCGGCCCTCAACCAGATCCGCATCCTCTGGCTCACCCCGGAAAGAGGTGGCCGGATTTGGGGATTCGGAGGGCTGACCGACCCAAGCCGATCCGGCCGTGGACAAGAAGCCGCTTGTCAACGAGTCCGTCATGCTCATCCGCCGGATTCTCCCGCGCCACGGGCTTCAACATGTGGGAGTTTGATCCGGGCGAGCACCGACTGAAGGGCCTTCCACCACGCAAAGGGATGTCCGGAAGGTGTGTTCACGCCGGGTCCCGGATCCGCCACCAAGATCCGGGATTCCGCCGAGCGCCCATGACGAAAGGGTGATTTCACCACTTGTTTTCCATAGTTTGGCTCTATGCGGATCTAAACCCTTTACCTTTGATAGGAATGGTAAGGGCCGAACGATATCGTCCGCCCATTGCCGAGGATCCGGGACGCCCACCTAACGGGTTGTTGGCCTGCACCCCATGGTGCCAAAAGAAGGCCAAGAAGACGCCACGGGACTCGAAGAGTTCCTGCCGTGCTATCGGATGATGAACTAGGTCCCCTCCCACCAAGGCAGGAGGAGAAGAAGAAAGCTTCAACGGGGGAAGAAAGGAAGGCCTCCCCAACAAGGGAGGCCGGGGTCCAAGAAAGGAAAACTTTTCCCCGATGCCCGCCAACGGTGACGACGCAGGACGCCTAAGGGCAAGCCTCCAGATTTAAGATCCGACTTTAACCTCAAAGTTTTTTTTTCGCCACATAATGTCTTTTAATGCCGCATACAACCCCACCGCTAAGGATGATCTTCCCGTTTGCCGAAGGGTCCCGGGCGCCGGATATGGATTCCTTCCACTGCCTCCACTCGCGCCGGAGACCCGGGTGGGATCCGAAGGGACCCACCAGGAGGAGGACGCCCCGGGGTACAGACAACCTCCCGGACTTTATCGATCACCCGAGGCCACAGGGTCCGGGTCCGGCGGGCACCCTTCATGAAGGGCAAGACCGGAACCGCTGCCTCCGCCCAACCGGAGGTGCCGATTTTGCCGGAGGCGCCAACGGCGCCCATCAAGAGGAACACCCCGGAGTGCGGTGATTCGGGTTCCCGCCAAGAGGGGCGACCGAAGCCCGCAGGTTTCTAAAAAGCTTTGAGGTAAGAATTTCAATATATGTAAATGGTACCGGAAGAGAGCCCTCATGCTCGGTTCGGTGTTCGGAAAGAAAAGCCGGACTGAGGATCTTAGAAAGATAAATGCGGAGTCAAAAAATATGTCAATATGGGAATGGGCGTTGCAATCCGCCAGACCGATCGGAGGTAAATACTTTGAAGGAAACTCAGCGGTCCGAGAACGAAGCCGCCATGCCAAGAAGCAGCTGAGGAAAAAGAAGGTGAATAATACCTTGAAAATTTTTAAAAAGGATTTGTTGCAAGAAAATGACAAGGATAACGGGTATTGTAGGGGCCACTAACGAGGTACTTAAGGAGGCGGTCGGCCGTAATGCAGCGGAGCGCATTGAGCGAGAGAAGAAGGGGGGGGGAGGCAGCAAGAGCTCCAGGATCTCGGAAAAACATGAGAGCTTGAGCGTGACTCAAGACTGAGTCCGAGCTTGAACGGCTTGAGAGTGCCAAAGCCCAAGGTCAAGCTTCCAAGGCCTCCAGAGGTTGAGGCGGTGAAGAAAATAGCAGCGGTAAGGCATTTTTCATGCAAAGTAAAACATGTGAGTTTAACTTGCTTACCTTAATTGGAGCTTCCAGAGCTGCTCAGAGATCTTCCTTCACGTCCGTGGGATTCACCGGGCCGAGGAGGGAGCTCGACGGAGAAGGTCTTCCGGGTCTCAAGATGGAGGCCGGACATCCGGCCTTTAGCAACTGAAGCAGCTGGTCGAGCTCCCAAGGCACCAACAGTGAAGGGCCCCTAGTTCGGGCCAGGGCCGGGAGGTGCCGGGAGCTACTTTGCCCCTGGGGGGCCCGGGGATGCGTCTGTAGAAGTCATCACATTCCGCGTATTGAGGGTGCCGCCGCCCGCCCGCCAAAGGTGCAGGGGCAAGATGGATGCCGGGTCGTGGACGGACCCGCCACCGAGGGCAAGGAGCATCGCACGCCCGAGATGTATTATAAGAGGTGGGGGGCCACACATTTTGGGTGAGTGCTCCAAAGATGTAAATTTGAGTAGATACATTTTGTTATCCTGCGTAAAACTTAGTTCAATGGCTTAAGCAACGCTTGTTAATTTAAATATTACCTTTCAGGCGGCTGTTTATCGATCCGAGAGATGGCAAGTTCGGCCACCCCATGCCACGGGGTTCGATAAACTTGAGCCCTTGTTCCCATTTTTGGGTCCATCTAGGAGGGCCAACCTAACAAGGCAACCGGACTTATAATGCTTGAACACCTCACTTAGCCATAGAATTTATAATTTTAAATTTCCGAAGCCCCTAGTCTTCGGAAGGTCAATTTGTGGCGCTTTCCACGGGCCGGACAGATCCGCTCCTCCCTTTAAGCGCCATAAGTCTTTAGACTCGAAAACCTTAACAGGACCTCGCCATCATGACGGCCGTTAGCTTTTCCATCGAGGCGTTAACCCATCAATGGGCGGAACCGAGGGTTCTCCCATACCTTAGCCGATATAACGGAACGAAGGTGCCAAAATGGAGGCAAACCCAACTATTGACCCAAGACATGATTCGAGCCGATTATATGATGTATAAGTTCGGGGTGCCACTTTGGAAAGTGTGGGACTTTATCACACCATAATGCGGAGAACATAAGCCCCGGTATTTGGACTGTTAAAATGTCCTCCGGGGTAGGCTGCAGAAGGTAAAAAAAATCCGAATGGAGACCACCTGATATTCGTTGTAGCCTTTATCCTTCTCGGGTTGGATCGTGAGTTCGCAGTTTCCGGAAGGGCCCTCGAAAACGGATCCGTGGGTAAAAAGTAAAGGTAAAAAAGAAAAGAAAAGGAACGAACATTTGAGAGCCCCGGGTGGTTGAGCAATTGGGTTTATCCCGGTCGTGCCCTTCCCCATGCCCATGGTATCTTTAAGCGTAATGGGTTAACCGGCGACCCTTTTGACGTTTCGCAGAGCGGGTTAGCCGCTCCACGCTGCGTCGAACGGCGTGGTCTTTTGGGTTACTCGCCGTTGCCGCCGCTTAACGGCCGACTGAGGCCTTAAGAGGTTTGCATTCTTCGCCATGAGAGCCCAGATGTTCCTTCCCGCGAGAGAACGCTCAGGTTTCCCGGACCTGATGACTAGGGCCCGCATCTTGATCTTGAGGTATGAGGCACCAGCTGAAATTTCAACGCGGTAGCCGGCAAGGCATGAAGGCCATGAACGGGACTATGTCAAAGATTAACCCTCGCTGAAGTTTCCGGGATCCAAGACCACTTTAGTGTAATTGAGCCTGAAATTGGCTTTACACTGGTTGCCTTTAAATGTCGGTAGGTTTAATCATTGAGGGGTCATGCCCATTTTGTGCACGACCCGTAAAGGGTTCGGGCCCATCGTGACTCGTTAGGTAAACCATCGAATTGGGTCTAAGACCAGTGCCAATCCGCCGGTGGATGTGGTGGGGGTTCCTTCGGTCAAAAGTGATCCAGGAGGACCATGGATTGAATTCCAACGGCTCCATCCCAGACATCCCGGTCCGCCCCCCTTTTGGGTATGTGGGGGATATCATGTTCACCGTCCGCATGGGGGGGAAACCTTCGGCGCCATTGTTCGGGCGGTTGGGTCCGCCCGCCATCGCTAAGCCCCTTGTCATTGTTTTGCAATTAACTTGCCTGTTTAAATACCCAACAGCCCTCTGGTGTGGTTATTCTGGGTGCCGGTATCCCACAAGCCGATATTCTCCAAATTGGACGGACCCGGAGTAGTTTTTTGAATGGATTTTTCCCGACCGGGGTTTTAATCCCATTGATATCATCAATATTGTCGCCCACGCGCATTTGTTTTTGTTACGACCGCCGCCATTTCGTCCTTAAGTCCGGATCGCGAATTTTTGCCGAGGTTTTCGCGGCCCTGTCCTCACCCCAGGGGCTGAGTGATTGAGGGCTGCCATGGATTTCGCTTTTCCGTCCTAGGTGCCCAAGCCATATCGATGTTATGCTTGAAGGCCGCGAGGGCCTCCGATCCCAAGACATTTGGTTTTTTTAGTTAAGAACCGTGTCTAATTGTCCGCCGATTCGCCCGCGCTGAATTATTGGCTTAGGTCTGAGCGCCGGGTTGCACATAAGTGCCCGGAAGTTATCGAGGAATGCGTTGGTCCCCCAGCCCCAATTGACACCGCGGCAAGCGTTGAGCCAATGCCGGGCTGGTCCGCTTGAGGGGGAGGTTTTGATGGCGGAAGATCGCCACCCGGGCCGGGGGAAGGGATAGCTTCATCCAAACCGCTGGGTCTGTTGTGCCATCATAGGATTCAATATTGACGGGTTTAAACCTTCGGGATTTGATGATCCATTACTGCTTTGGAAGCATAGTGGGTGGGCGCCGATCGGGCGAGTCAGACGGAGCTAAAAGAGCTTTATCTTTTTTCCCCGGGGACTTATCAGGTCCGCGGGGTTGTGCCACGCACGGGGGCGCCCACGCGATCCATAGATCGATCTTGATTGTCTTGCCTTGTCCTCCAATATATCTCGAGTCCGGAGCGCCTTGGGGCCGGGGCGAGCGGCCGGGCACGGTTCTGTGAAGGGCCTAGAGGCCTTCCGCCGTGACCACGGGTCGGCCACCGATTGTCTCCGGTGATGCGGGTTGTAGCCTCCTCTTCGGGGGAGCAGCTTGGGGTAGCTTTGAGGGCGTCGGTCATGCCTTCGCCGCGAGGATTCCCATCCGGCAGCGATCCCGACAGCTCTGTGTTGCTGCTTTTTCTTGAGGCTGTTCGGGGCTATAAGCCCGCCTTAAAACGCCTTTGTTCGGACGGATCCTCGTGCAAAATTCATCGGCCCCGAGGCTTGCTTGCCCCGGAGGGAGGCATATAACTTTATTTCTTTTCCGCCGCCTTCGTGAGGGCTGGCGCCCATCCTCCCCCGCCGCCTGGATCTTGCTGGAGGATTATCTTCGCACGTCCGGGTGTATTGTTATCTCCGTGCCGGAATCTTTTCTTGCGTCGGATTTAGAGCGGACGCCGACGCTGGGTTGTTTCTTGAGGGGTCATCCTCCTCTCCTTCGCCATTCCCATCCTTGGATGTCCACCATGTAATTTTTATGATGAGGGGTTTGGCCCGTAGGCACTGGTTTTGGCTCCGCACCGCCCATCCGCCGATGTCTTCGAGTCGTGCAGCATTTGTTAGATCGCCGAAGCCGCTAAAAGTGGGTGGTGGGGGGCTTTGAATTTCTTCGCGCCCGATCCAACCGGCCCGACCGCATCCGCCAGGGCCTTGATAACGAGGTACTTTTAGCAACCAAGATGTCGCCAAAAGGTGAGAGTTGAAAGATGTCCGCTGGGTGAACTCCATGACCGTGCCCAACGATTCGACGAGGGGCGCTGGAGGTTCAACCGCAAGGAGTCCCACTCCGGAGTCGCGGTTTTGAGGGACAAGACAGGTTCGCCTCTATTGTCAGAGGTTGCAGCCCAGGCGGTGTCCAGAACCGCCCCGATCAAAGGGAGCCGCCCGAATTAAGATCGGAGGGTTCGAAAAGGCCCCTTGGCCGTCCGGCCAGAGCTAAATCATGTCGCGGGACAGGCGGCACGCTGGGTTGTGGCATCCATCGAGGATCAAGTCCCCGCGATGTCAGCCCGTTCAAACTTCCAAATCTGACCTGACGCGGGGGAGTTTTATCTGCTCCAGATGGTGCTTAATCCCCAAAAGGCGGCCCAATACAAGATCTGTTCGGGAGAAAAGTCTCACCGACCCTTGTTGATGATGGTCAAAAGCCATCAGTATCGGTGACCACGAGGAACTCTCAATGAAAGCACCAATGTCGGTGTCAAACCGCGGATCTCGGTAGGGGGTCCCAAGGGCCTAGGGCGATGGTAACAGGAGCAAGGACACGATGTTTTACCCAGGTTCGACCTCTGATGGAGGTAAACCCCACGTTGCTTGATTAATATTGATGATTGTTACAAGAGTGGATCTACCACGAGATCAAAGAGGCTAGACCCGAAGCTAGCCATGGTATGATTTTGTTGTTCGCCTATGGATAAAGCCATCCCGTTTATATAGACACCGGAGAGGGCTAGGGTTAACAGAGTCGGGTTAAATGGTAGGAGATCTACATTCCAGACGCCAAACTTTCCTTCCACCCAAGGAAAGTCCCATCCGACACGGGCTAAGTCTTAATCTTGTATCTTCATACTTGGAGTCCCCAAAATGAAGTTCGCTATCCGACACCCCCTAGGAACTCCCAACCACTTCAAGGTATTAATGAAATCATTCTTTATTTATATTGGTGTTAA
>JAHIAM010008239.1:0-11310 GCA_021605205.1 Aegilops longissima | reverse complement strand
TAGTTTTAGTTTAGGGATGGCCGAGGGGCGCCGAAGCCGGGCGGCACAGGCTCGCCACCACGGGTTAGTTAGCGGGGCGAGGCACGGGAGTGCACGGTTAGACTCGTGGAGGTGTGGTGAGGATGGGCATAGTGGTGGGTCAATAGGTGATCGGAGGCTCGCCGGCACGAGTCCCGGGTGGGTTCAAAGATCATCGACCGTCATTGTGGTGCAAGAAGAAGAGAACGGAGAGGATAGGGGGTAGCTAGGTCAGAGTGAACCTGCGGAAGCTTCGCCGGGTCGGGCGGACTGAGCGGCGGCGGCGACGATGGGGATCTCCGCGCCTTGGACTCGGGCAGGTCGGAGTAGTGGCCCGGGGTCTTGGAGCGGGGACTAGCTGGTAGGGGTAACGGGTGCGCGGAGTGCTGACATGGCGGTGAGGTGCGTGGACGGGAGCACGGCCGACGGTGGCGGGTCGGCGGTGGCGCGGCCAGGTCGAGGGCGAGCGAGAGAGAGACAGGGAAGAATGGGTGTCGAGGTCGGGAGACGACGGGGTCGCCCCACGGCGAGGCGGCGAGGGGGTGAGGCGGGCGGCGCAGCTGGTGGCGCTCCGGCTGCTGGCCGGGATTACCGCTCGTCGTGAGCCAAGCAGCCAATGCCTGGTCGGCTGGGCAGTGGCCGGCCATGCATGGTAAGGTTTTCCCATTTTTTATCTTTTTCTATTTATGCAACTCTGTTTAGGGTTTTAAAATACCAAAACATTTCAAAATTACCAAAATGCTCCTGGTCACTAGTTGAATATTCCCAACATGAAACATTTTAGTTTAACAATTTTTGAACACTTAAAATATTTTTCATAATTTAAAATGCCCATTTCAGAATTTTGTGAATTAAATTTAGAACCCTTAGGTGACCTAGAAGATGTTCCACCTTCTTGACATGGATCTTAAACCCAAACAAAGAGGATGAGCATTTTGAAGGGCATTTCGATTCATTGAATTAAATTTTAGTAAAACCCTAGTTTTTTAAGGTGTTCGGGTTTCGCTTCCCCATTTCAAATTCAGATGAAATTTAAACATGATGCACACCCTAATGCATGGTCTATCTGGATGTGACAACTCACCCCATCAAAAGAATCTGCCCGAGATTTAGAATCTGGAAAAGGTGGGTACTCAAGTCAAGACATCCTCCCTTTCCCAAGTTGCTTTTGCTCGGAATGGTTTGACCATTGAACCTTTAGAAACTTGATATTCCGACGCCGAGTGGTACGCCGGTTTGATCGAGGATACAATGGGGTACTCGATAGGTGAGGTTATCTTGGAGATCGTGCTTGTGGTCCACCCACGGATAGGATCCAGAAGCAACGCTGAGTTGGGGAAACGGAAGACATCATGGACCTTGGAAAGATGCGGAGGTAGTTCCAATTGGTAGGCAACTTCTCCTCGCTTAAGAATGCAAAGGGTCCAATGTAACGAGGAGCCAACTTGCCCTTGATACCAATCGATGGGTTCCTTTAAAGGAGAAACCCAAGGTAAGCCTTCGCCAATTTCATAAGCCATAGGCTTATGCTTGCGGTCATATTGGCTCTTCCGACGAGATTGGGCTGTTTTCAATTTCACGAACAACGCGAACTTGTTTTTCCGCTTCGGATCATATCCGCCAAAGAGTTGTCTCCCCGGTTTTCACCAGCTAAGAGGCGTCACATTGTCGCCCATAAAGAACTTCGAAAGGGGCTTTGCCTGATCGCTTGATAACTGTTGTTATGTTTAACTCGGCAATGGAAGGCATTTCTCCCAATTCATGCCGAAAGAGATGATGAAGCTCAAGCATATCCTCTAAGATTTGATTGACTCTCTACTTGACCACTTGATTGGGGATGGAAAGCGTGCTAAAGGAGAGGCGAAGTCCCCATAGCGCTTTTGGAAACTTTCCCAAAATCGAGAGGTGAAGAGACTACCACGGTCCGAGTTAATTCCAATGGAACACCATGAAGAGACACTATTCGGGAGATGTACAAATCAGCTAGCTGGCTAGCGGTTATACTCTCACTAACGGTAGGAAGTGGGCTACTTTGGAAAGACGATCAACAATGACGAAGATAGCGTTATTCCTCTCTTGGTCCCGGAAACCCGTAATGAAATCCATACCAATTTTATCCCATTTCCATTCAGGAATGTCCAAAGGTTGAAGGGTACCCAAGTCGTTGATGTTCGCTTAACTCGAGACAAACGCCGCAGTTAGAATGTATTGAGCTTTTCTCTTCATCCTAGTCCACCAAAAACTCGCGAGATCTTGATACATTTTAGTACTACCAGATGAATGGTGAGAGGAGAGTCATGAGCTCTTAAGGATCAATCGCCAGGTTCGCACTTTGGGAACCACTAGACGGTTCTAAAGAACACGACCCTTGTTCATCAAATTGGAGAAACAATTTCAACCCTTTCTGATGTTTTCTTGATACGGAATTCCTCGAAATCTACTTCGGCCTTTGATGATCTGACCGAGGGTAGGTTTCACTTGGTGGAGAGGAACTCGAGGAACAATGTGAAGTTAAGCTCTAATCCTGTGGAGAATTGGTTATCCTTGTTGGTAACTCAAATTGTTAAAGAAGATTTTGACTTTGGCCAATGCATTGGCTTTTGGGGAAACTAAGTCAAATTGATCAACTCGCCCAACGCCTTTGCCCGAGATTCAAACCTGGGTGAAGAATATTTAGACGGGATCAGTAGATTTCCAACGATTACCCAAAAGGTAATGTCGCCGGTTTTGAGTGATAACCACGCCGCAAGCCTAGATCGGTGGGAAGTTATCCTCATGTGGAAACGTCGGTGCGTAGGCAATCACATGACGATCGCATGAGTATGCAACCTAGTCCTTGTCGCGAGGCGCCGAATAGATTAAAAAGTCCTTGAAAAATCTGGTATAAGCGGGAGGTGCGCCTTTTCGCCCCGAAAGCTGATCTCAGACGTGGGCCCACTAACTTTTATCTTTCTTGAGGAGTTCGTTAGAGGTTTAGCAACTTTGAGAAATTTCACGCGGGCGGAATAGCTCGCTAACCCGAGGAAACTCCGAACTTGCTTTACCGATTGTGGAGTCCAATAAGGACGGCTTGAACTCGCGATTGAAGCAATACCCTTACCGAAATTACATGTCCTAGATAGGTCACTTTGCAACCAGAATTCCACTTGAGAATTTGGCATGGGTTCCTCAAGTTTCATCAATACTAGCCTTAGATGTTCGCATGTTCTTCCTCATTCTTGAGTAGATGAGTATATCATCGAGGTATACCACATAATTTATCCAAGTACTCCATGAAGATTGAGTTCATTAACCGAGAGAAAGTGGTGGAGCATTGGTTAACCAAGGACATGACGGTGTACCGACCATAACGAGTGACAAAAGCCGCTTTTGGGTATGTCCCGCCCTGATTTTGATTTGATGGTAGCCCAACCTCAAATCCATCTTGAGAAGATCGAGGATCCAGCGAGCTGATCATACGTGTCGTTGATCCCGGGAGCGGATACTTGTTTTGATAGTGACCAAATTGAGGTCGGTAATCTACAACCATCCGATCCCCATCCTTCTTTCTTGACGAAGAACGGGGCCCATGGAGATGAACTAGGGGATGAAATTTGCAAGGACTCATCGAAGGTTTCGTTCAGCTAGTTCTAGGGTGCCATCTTATAAGGTCTTCTAGAGATTGGGACGGTTCCGGAATAAGATCTATTAACTCGACATCCCCGCTTGTGGAACACCGGTTCTTCCGAAAGACATCCGGAAATCACGGACTACCGGAATATCTTCAGATCCGGAAGAGGGTTGGATTTAGGAGTAAAGCGACGCTAGACACCGGGTTAAAACATCCACCTTTTGCCCAAGGATGGGTAAGTTGAACGTTCTAGTTGAGCAATCAATCTTGGCATAATGGGTGACATCCACCCATACCCAAGATGATGTTTATGTCCGAGGACTTGAGAGCTATTAGGATGCAAGGAAAACTAATTTCCGACAAGAATTTCATTCCCATGACTTATTCTAGAGGTTTGCCATCTAGAACCAGGAGTTTGAATTTCCATGGAGGTAGGCATGTCGCAGATGTGTAGTTGTGCAATCGAGCATAGCTCTTTAAATAAATGAATGAGATGCTCCAAGATCAAAAGAACAGTTGCGGATGGCAATTAACAAGAAGCGCATCGAGGACGACGCTGGGATCCTCATAGGTTTCTTGCAGAGACATAGTTGACATGGCCACGAGCGGTGGCAACGGCTTGGCATAGGGCCTTTCCTGCTGGCTTGCACCAAGCAGACTTTCCATTGATTGGGGTTGTTCGGGACACTCTCAATATAGTGGCCCGCCTCCCACATTTGAAGCAAGTGATCACATTTGGCCGTGGGCCACATTAGCAGCTTGACCTCCATATGTCTTGGGTGGAAAATACGGTTGGTTGGGGCGAGGCGCCTCAAGGATGGCCTCGGTGTGTACACGGGTGGTAGAGCCGATTAGGAACCCAAACCAGCGCTTCGGGAACCAGAGCGGATGATGATCCGTAATCACGGATGTGCTTGCGTGAAGCCTCGAAGTCAGTCTCGCCTACTCGGCCTGATAGCCTTATTGACTAGCTCGAGAAGAGGTACATTCATGCGACGGAGATCTCGCGTAACTCGGCTAAGTCCCTTACGGAACCTCGCCGCTTCTTAGCATCGGTAGACACTTCTTCGGGAGCATAACGTGCTAACCTCCCGAATTCACGGTCAGTAGGCATCCACGTTCACCGGCCTTGGGTGAAACTCAAATTCCTCACGTTTGCGGTCCATAAGTCCTTCGGAATATGGTGCTGCATGGAAGGCGTACTGAATTCATCCCAAGTTGTAACTTGTCCAGCGGACGCATAGCCTCATAGTTTTCCCACCGAGATCGGCGGGGCCTTCCGGATGGTAGGCGGCAAAGGTAACTTTGTCGACCTCGACACATTGGCGGAAGCGCAGCTTGTGATGGATATCTGCGGAGCTAATCATCGGCGCGAGTGGCTCGGACGGAGCATTTGAACTTTGGAGGATAAAGCTTGGCGAAGTCATTGAGTGAAACCCCATCGTTTCTTGGCTGGCGGGCTGTGTTTTGTTCAATGCGCTCCAATAAGCGGTTAGTTTCAGGCTTATTGCGTTACGCTTCGAGATCACCTCAGCCAAAGATGGCGGTTATGCGAGATTCACATTTCTGGCTGCATCTGGCCTCTCCCTGCCTCGAACAGCGAGGAGAATTCAGTGTTGACCATCACGGGAGACAAAACAAAGGTTTAAACCAGGATGGCAGAATTTAACAAGGAAGTGCGAAGGTAATGGACAGTATGGAATGCAAAGATGTTCATCCGTATGACATGGTAATATAACTGCCATATATATATACCAACGGTCATACACACCATTCATAGTTTAGTACAAGCCTGACGGAGTACAACTATAAGGAAAGGCGTTACATCTCATCGGAAGCATTCCAACTCCTATACATTACTTTTCTACACTTCCGGAATGATACACACTAAGTCGTATTCCACGAGTCACGCAGACGGTGGAAACACAACTAGTACCATACTAGCAATACTACTACTATCTCGAGCAGCTCCATAGTAGTCCTCATAGAAGTCACCACCCAGCACTGAAGTGGAACATGATCATCAGAAAGCAGACAATCTGTGGGGCTGTGGACCATAAGGACTCGGATGTGGTCGTGGACCCACAAAGGTGGCGAAAGGCCCACGAGGAGGAGTGATGCCTCCAACCTCACGCCACTCCATGAAGTCCGCAAACTCGCCCGCACAGGTACAAATCTCTCATGTCCATACATCCGCTTGCACGGCAGTGCAAACCTAGTCGGGAGTAGCCCAGTGGTCGGAACGGGCATTAAAAGCTCCATACGCAAGGCCCGGTTCTCACGGTCCTTGTCCTCCAAGAACTCAAGAGTGGTACGGAGGAGTGAGTCCTCATGGAATGCATCACCATAAGCTCAAGGGCCATGGTGAAGGGATGCCCATATAGGGAAGTCGGTTTCAAAAGCAGTCCCGCTCAATATAGTCATCATGGAATAGGCTGCATCTTGTAAAATTCCAATAGTGATTCCGAGCCCATAGGAACAAAGGAAGTGGCTCAAGAGTTCGGGTAGGATGGATAAACCGACCGATAGGTATTGGTTTGATTGAAATCCTAACCGCCTCAGGATATCGGATACCATCGATAACCAGCCTCAATCATCACCCTAACTAACATGGCCGGACCCAACATCGATGAGCGAGTCAAAGAACCACTTGGTTCTGGGAACGGTGGCCATCTAAAGCACAGCCATAATGCAAAGGCATTAGAATTCTAGGAAAATCGGGCAGATAACATTAAATGCTCAAATCAAATTTGAGACATTCAAAATCAGATTTGCAAAACCACTCAACAACATCATATCAAGGTTCTGGTTCAAGTAGTACAACTAAATTTAGTAACACCAACGAGGATGTAACCAACAATCCTACAAGGTACTACGGATAGTAACATGAACCCGATAGAAAAGAGAGCCAGTCCTAAACCCACGTTGAATGAGAAGAGGATGACTCAATCGAGGGGGTAAAGGAGTAAAAGAGTTACGCCCTCCCACAATCAACCCCACATATAACTAAAGCATTTCTAGACTCAACTTCACCAGCTTCGGGACCCCAAAGCAGCCCCGCCTCGATGCCAATGCGACCCCATCCCAAGTCACATCGACCTAGTGGTAACACCTCATTCACTTGCCCTCACACGGTATTCCCACGGTGTCGCCTTACCATGGCCCGGGACCGCTTCCTTTTGGCTCACGATATGATAGTGTCGCTAGCATCCACATGAAAAGAAGGCCGCATGGTTCGGAACCCAAAGCGCACTAACCTATGGGGAAGAACATGAAACACCCGAGCATGTCGGTCATCAACGAAACTGGGGTAGCATGGCTAAAGACCATCCCGGCTGAGCAGGCAGGGACTCCAAGTATCATGGACATTTCGGAGTATATAGGAACAAATGAATCACATGCCGCCACCAAGTGTCCAAGCAAGGGCCAGCAGGACTCGTGAACCGGCAAAGCGGACTACTATCGCCAAGCACAAGACTTACATTTCCCATAGAGAGGCCAAGGATAAACAACTAGATTGTGGATCCCACTCATACCAAGCATTTCAATCATACACCAATATGCCCGATATGAGTAAATACAACAAGGCATCACAACAAAACTCTACAACTCAAGTACTTTATTTAAGAGGCCCGAGGAGCCATACATAACATAGTCATACGTAGGGGTCACATGACCCAACACTCAAGTCATACAATCATACAAGCACATGCGAAGCAAAGTAGTCTGAGTACGACTCTAGAAAGAAAGAAAGCTTGTTGGAGCCTTTCTATCTACAATGGCCCTTCAAAGTCTTAGATCGCCACCGGGTGGCTAGCTTACTCGTCAAGTCAACATCTACATAGAATCCGCTTGAGGGGTAGTATAGTCCTCTCAAAAATATTGATTACAAACATGAGTACAAAAGTACTCAAAGAAGTCTTACCACGTAATCCTATCATACATGCACATTCTCAAGGAAGGGAGTGGAGTTAAATGCAGCAAGCCAGCTTTGACTCTTGGCTGCTATCCCACGTGACACACTTTGTAAAGCATTTTGTCGCACACGAGTCCACTATCCACCATCACAATACTCCACCGTGGATCCTCTCTCGCATCCCCGAGAGGGCCATCCACGATACTCACACTTATCTTGAGGCTTTAGTAGTATCCATTTACTTGTCTATGAACCGATATAGGTAACCCGAAGTCCTTCTCCGTGGACACGGCTATTCAATAGATCATATTTAACCCCGCAGGGTATACTTCTTCACACACGCTCACTCACTTATCGCCGCTACACGACATGTACTGCAACCTTCAAGCGGAAGCCAACGGGTGTCGGCCACAGCCTACCTAAACACCAAGTCCCTAGTCCAGTTATCGCCTATTCGGTTCCATCCGCAGGAGTCCGCCGAGGTTTCCCATACAGCCCCGAACGATGTGTGTAGGGTTCCCAGATACCAAACGGCACTGCACACCGGCACACTTGGTGCTACCGCAACACAACCCACCCCTAAGGTCAGCGCTATGGCGGCCCCAAAGATGCTACAAACACCGAAACTACTTGCAACTCCCTGACTATGAACAGGTGGTTAAGAAGTTTAGAGGGTCCATTGGTTTCGGCCCAATGTGTGGTAGTAGCTAGTTCATGGATCACAAACACAGATCTCAGCCTAAGTTCGGCTTCAATGAAACAACCCACCATGTACTCCTACATGGCCTCTCATCGATACCTTTACCAAATCGTATTCAACACTTACACTCTCGAACCAACACAACCTTTCACTCCAGCTCATCATCCCGATGAGCCGACCGACACAACTCTAAGCATAGCAAGCATAGCATGGTAGGAATCACAAACATGGCTCAATCAACTCCTACACATACTAGTGGGTTTCATCTAGTTATCGTGGCAATGACAGTCATGCAAAGGAAGTGGGTTCAACTACCGCAGCACACAAAGCTTGAATCGTTGTCTTAATGCAGAAATGAGAGCGTAAGTAGAACATGGGTTTGTATCGAATGTTCAATGAATTGCTTGCCCGATGGAACTGGGTAGAGAACCCTTCGATGGGTTATCGAGGTTATCTTCGGAGTAACCTATCATGAAAACACACCAAAATAAACATACAACCAATATGCAACAATATGATGCATGCTATGACATGGCAAGATGAATGTGTGTTGGCCTAATGCAAGTTGAAAGGATAGGATGATCTCATTTGAACCAAAGGTTCAAATGATAGATCATGTGAGTTAGTCCTAATGGTGCAAAATCTTAATCTGGTTATTCAGCATAGTTAACTTGTTTTAACATGCATGAAACCTGTACCAATGGATAGAGTGTATTTTTCTGATAATTTTCATATATAAATCTTTGCATTTGGAGTTATAGAATAAAAGTTATAAGCATTTGAAATTTGAATTATATTCTGATTTTAGTATATTAAAATAATTCCAGAATTTGAATTAATGCGCCAAGATGAGGTCAGATGACGCAGGGGTCAACGGGGTCGTCCGGTCAAACTGACCAGTGGGACCGCATGTCAGTTAGTTTAACTAATTAGTTTTAATTAAAACTAATCCTAATTAGATTAGCTGAGGGGTCCACTGCCATCCACCCGAGGGTCAACAGGCCCACGGTGAGGTCAACTCACCGGCGCCTCAGCCGCGAGGCTGACGCGGCGGAGCAAGTGCATTTGCACGCCGGCTCCAAATGGAACGCGGAGAGCATCTACGGTAGCTAGAGGTGAGCCTGTTAGTGGTGGAATTAGTTTAGCGGGATGGCCGAGGGGCGCCGCGACGAGTCCGGGCGACGAGGCTCGCCACCGACGGGTTAGGGGTTAGCGGCTCGGCGAGGCACGGGAGTGCACGGTTAGACCTGTGAGGTGTGGTGAGGCGATGGGCATAGTGGTGTGGTCAATAGGTGACCTGAGGCTCCGGCGACGAGTCCCAGGCGGTGGGTTCAGCGATCATCGACCGCATGTGGTGCAAGAAGAAGAGAACGGAGAGGATAGGGGGTAGCTAGGTTCAGAGTGAACCGCGGAAGCTTGCTGGGTCGGGCGGACTGATGCGGCGGCGGCGACGATGGGGATCTCCGCTGCCTTGACTCTGGGCGAGGTCGAGTAGTGGCCTGGGGTCTTGGAGCGAGGGGACTAGCTGGCTAGGGGTAACGGGTGCGCGGAGCTGCGACATGGCGGTGAGGTGCGTGAGCGGGAGCACGGGCCGACGGTGGCGTGGTCGGCGTGGCGCCGGCCGTGTCGAGGGCGAGCGAGAGAGAGACAGGGGAAGAATGGGGTGTCTGGAGGTCGGGAGACGACGCGGGTCGCCCCAACAAGAGGCGGCGAGGGGTGAGGCAGGCGGCGGCCAGCTGCGTGGCCTAGGCTGCCGCGGCATAGCTGCTCGTCTAAGCGAAGCCAACGCATACCTGGCGGGCTGTGGCCGGCAGTGGGCCGGTGTCAGCATGTAAGGTTTTCCCATTTTTTATCCTTTTCTATTTATGCAACTCTGTTTAGGGTTTTAAAATACAAAACACTTTCAAAAATTACCAAATGCTCCTGGTCACTAGTTGAATATTCCCAACATGAAACATTTTAGTTTAACAATTTTGAACACTTAAAATATTTTTCATAATTTAAAATGCCCATTTCAGAATTTTGTGAATTAAATTTAGAACCCTTGGGTGACCTAGAAGATGTTCCACCTTCTTTGACATGGATCTTAAACCCAAACAAAGAGGATGAGCATTTTGAAGGGCATTTCGATTCATTGAATTAAATTTTAGTAAACCCTAGTTGTTTTAAGGGGGTGTTCTGGGTTTCGCTTTCCCATTTCAAATTCAGATGAAATTTAAACATGATGCACACCCTAATGCATGGTCTATCTGGGATGTGACATGCTAGTGCTCCTAAATGAATGGATTTTTGCAATATGAGATTGAATGCCATAACTCTGATTTGTATTTTACTTTTATTGGTGCTTGGGAAATCGACGTATAGGATTGCATACTTGGTTACCCGATGCAATGGAGGGTCCCACTCAAGATTCTGCTTGGATTCATGCAGCTACTATGGTCATCCAGGCTTCATGATAGCAAGGTGCTCCCTTTATTTGAATACTCACCTACGACTTTTGATTGTTATTACTTTTGCAGAGCTATGACGCATTCCTTGCGGCAACCAATCGGAATATTACGTAATCCATCTAAAGAGGGTCATAGCTTATTCAACTTGCATCAATTAGGCTATATGATCTTTGCTTCATGCATCTCTAACTATTCGGTTAGCGCTTTCACTTAATGAATCACTGCTTTTCAAAGCATTACTCTTCCCGAAAGGGGTTCGGTGATTCATGCCATGTCGGATGAGCAAGATATGGAAGATGGGGGCTTGCCTCCTTTCCTTTTCGACCTATGCCATGATGCTCATGGGCAGCTTATCTCTTATTGGATTTCCTTCTAACAGGATTTTATTCTAAAGATGTGATCTTAGAGCTCGCACACAAAGTATACCATCGTGGGAACTTTGTTTCAGTTGGGAAGTGTCTCTCTCTTTTCACTTCTTATTACTCCTTTAGTTTACTATTTCTAACATTTCTAGTACCAACTAATTCATTCAAGAGACAGATTACGATGTCATGATGCCCATTCCTATGGCATTCCTTTAATACTTTTGGCTCGGAGTCTCTTTGTAGGATACTTG
>JAHIAM010008236.1:0-13593 GCA_021605205.1 Aegilops longissima | reverse complement strand
TTGTCACTCCAATTGCTCTGGAGAGGTATCTCGGCCCTCTCTCGTAATGCACATCACATAAGCCTGGTGCTAATTGCAACTAAATGTGTTAGGTCAGATGATGTATTACATTGAACGAGAGAGATTCTTGTCGGTAACGTAGATTGAACTAGGTATTGATACCGACGATCAATCTCGCAAGCAACATACCGATGACAAAGGGAACAACGTATGTTGTTATGCGGTTCTGACCGATAAAGATCTTCAGAGAATATGTAGGAGCCAATATGGGCATCCAGGTTCCGCTTATTGGTTATTGACCGAGAGAATGTTCTAGGTCATGTCTACATAGTTCTCGAACCCGTGAGGGTCCGCACGCTTGCTGGTTTCATGATGTTATATTATGAGTTTATGAGTTTTGATGTACCAAGGAGTTCGGAGTCCCTGATGAGATCGGGACATGATTTAGGAGTCTCGAAATGGTCGAGACGTAAAGATCGATATATTGACGACTATATTCGGACATCGGAAAGGTTCTGAGTGGTTCGGTATTTTTCGAGGTACCTGGAGTTACGGGAACCCGGGAGAAGTAATGGCCCTGATGGGCTTTTAGAGGGAAGAGCAGTGGCTGCTGCCTCCCCCCTCTAGTCCGAATTGACTAGGGAAAAGGGCCGCCACCTTCCTTCTCCTCCACTTCCTTCTCCCTTCCTTCCCTTCTGGTGGACTCCTACTAGGACTTGGAATCCTAGTAGGACTCCACACCCGTCAGCACCTATCCTGCCTTGGCCGCCTCCTCCTCCTCCATCCTTTATATACTGGGGGGGCACCCCAGACACACAATAAGTTCTACGGATTGATCACTCATTGCAGCGTGCGTGCCCCTTCCACCAAACTACACCTCGAATATAGTCGCTATGGAGCTTAGGCTTAAGCCCCGCGCCGGTGGAATATCATCATCGCTACCACGCCCACGTGCCGACGAAATCCTCCCTCAACACTCGGCTGGATCGGAGTTCGAGGGACGCCATCGAGCTGAACGTGTGCAGAACTCGGAGGTGCCGACGCCGCTCGGTTCTTGGATCGCTGGATCGGTGCAAAGACCACCATTTCTATCGCTGCGGCCACGCTTCGTTGTTGGGTCTACGAGGGCACGAGAGATAACACTCATCTTCTATGTATCACCATGATCTTTGCGCGATCGTGAGGAAAATTTTTGAAATTACGCTTCTCCAACAGTGGCATCCGAGCCTGGTTTTATGCGTTGATGTCATATGCACGAGTAGAACACAAGTGAGTTGTGGGCGATACAAGTCATACTACCTACCAGCATGTCATACTTTGGTTCAGCGGTATTGTGAGATGAAGCGTCCGGACCGACATTACGCAGACGCTACGCGAGACTGGTTTCACCGCTGTGAGCACTGCACTTGCTTAAAGGTGATCGGCGGGTGTCTCTTCTTCTCACTTTAGTTGAACCGAGTGTGCTACGCCCCGGTCCTTGGAGAAGGTTAAACGAGTCTATTTGACGAAGTATCGCTAGGTTTTGATGCGAGGTAAGAACGGTTCTTGCTCAGCCCGTAGCAGCCACGTAAAACTTGCAACAACAAAGTAGAGGACGCCTAACTTGTTTTTGCAGGGCATGTTGTGATGTGATATGGTCAAGACGTGATGCTATATTTTATTGTATGAGATGATCATGTTTTGTAACCGAAGTTATCGGCAATCGCAGGAGCCATATGGTTGTCGCTTTATTGTATGAAATGCAACGCCATGTAATTGCTTTACTTTATCACTAAGGAGTAGCGATAGTCGAGAAGCAATAGTTGGCGTAGACGACAACGATGCTACGATGGAGATCAAGGTGTCGCTACCGGTGACGATGGTGATCATGACGGTAAGCTTCGAGATGGAGATCACAAGCACAAGATGATGATGGCCATATCATATCACTTATATTGATTGCATGTGATGTTAACCTTTATGCATCTTATCTTGCTTTGATTGACGGTAGCATTATAAGATGATCCCTTACTAAATTATCAAGAAGTGTTCTCCCGAGTATGCACCGCTATGAAAGTTCTTCGTGCTGAGACACCACGTGATGATCGGGTGATAGGCTCTACGCTCAAATACAACGGTGCAAAACAGTTACACGCGGAATACTCAGGTTATACTTGATTGAGCTATGCATATAAGATATGACCTCGAACACGGAGACCGAAGGTCGAGCGTGAATCATATAGTAGATATGATCAACATATTGATGTTCACCATTGAAACTACTCCATCACACGTGATGATCGGTCATGGTGTAGTTGATATGGATCACTAAATCACTTAGAGAATTGAGGGATATTTTCTAAGTGGGAGTTCTTAAGTAATATGATTAATTGAACTTTAATTTATCATGAACTTAGTCCTGGTAGTATTTGCAAATTATGTTGTAGATCAATAGCTCGTTGTTGCTTCCCTATGTTTTCATATGTGTTCCTAGAGAAAATTGTATTGAAAGATGTTAGTAGCAATGATGCGGATTGGATCCGTGATCTGAGGTTTATCCTCATTGCGCAGAGTAAGAATTATGTCCTTAATGCACCGCTAGGTGACGTACCTATTGCAGGAGCAGCATGCACGTTATGAACGCTTGGTTAGCTCAATATGATGACTACTTGATAGTTTAGTGCACCATGCTTAACGGCTTAGAATCGACTTCAAAGACGTTTTGAACGTCATGGACCATATGAGATGTTCCAGGAATTGAAGTTAATATTTCAAGCAAATACCCGAGTTGAGAGATATGAAGTCTCCAACAAGTTCTATAGCTAAAAGATGGAGGAGAATCGTCAACTAGTGAGCATGTGCTCAGATTGTCTCGAGTACTTCAATCGCTTGAATCAAGTGGAGTTAATCTTCCAGATAAGATAGTGATTGACAGAATTTTCTAGTCACCATCACTAAGTTAGTAGAACTCGTGATGAACTATAGTATGCAAGGGATGACGAAAAGATTCTCGAGCTCTTCGCGATGCTAAATCGCGTAAGGTAGAAATCAAGAAAACATCAAGTGTTGATGGTTGACAAGACCACTAGTCTCAAGGAAAATGGCAAAGGAAGAAGGAACTTCAAAAGGAACGCAAGCAAGTTGTTGCTCGAGTGAAGAAGCCCAAGTCTAGACCTAAGCCCGAGACTGAGTACTTTTTGCTGCAATGGAACTGGTCACCGAAGCGGAACTACCCCTGAATATTTGGTGGATAAGAAGGATGGCAAAGTGAACAAAGTTATATTTGATATACAGGTTATTGATGTGTGCCTTACTAGTGTTTATAGTAGCTCCGAGTATTTGATACTGCTCGGTTGCTAAGATTAGTAACTCAAACAGGAGTTACAGAATAAACAGAGACTAGTTGAAGGGAAGTGACGATGAGTGTTGGAAGTAGTTCCAAGATTGATATGATCATCATCGCACACTCCCTATACTGGATTAGTGTGGAACCTAAATAAGTGTTATTTGGTGTTGAGCATAAATATGATTTGATCATGTTTATTGCAATACTGTTATTCATTTAAAGAGAATAAATTGTTGTTCTGTTTACATGAATAAAACCTTATATGGTTACACACCCAATGAAAATGGTTCATTGATCTCGATCATAGTGATACATATTCATAATATTGAAACCAAAAGATGCAAAGTTAATAATGATAGTGCAACTTATTTGTGGCAATCGCCGCTTAGGTCATATTGGTGTAAAGCGCATGAAGAAAACTCCATGCCGATGGACTTTTGGAATCACTTGATTATGAATCATTTGATGCTTTGTAACCGTGCCTTTTGGGCAAGATGACTAAAACTCCGTTTCTAGAACAATGGAACAAGCTACTGACTTATTGGAAATAATACATACCGATGTATGCCATCCAATGAGTGTTGATGCTCGTGCAAGTATCGTTATTTTCGACCTTCACAAGATGATTTGAGAAGATATGGGTATATCTACTTGATGAAACATAAAGTCTGAAATAGTTGAAAGGTTCAAAGAATTTCAGAGTGAAGTGGAAAATCATCGTAACAAGAAAATAAAATTTCATGATCTGATCGTGGAGATGAATATTTGAGTTACGAAGTTTGGTCTTCAATGAAAACAATGTGAATAGTTTCACAGCTCACGCCACCTGGAACACCACAACGTTATGGTGTGTCCGAACGTCAGAACTGCATTTTATTATGATATGGTGCGATCTATGATGTATCTTACCGATTTACCACTATCGCTTTGGGGTTATGCATTAGAGACAGCTGCATTCACGCTAATAGGGCAACCATCTAAATCCTTGAGATGACACCGTATGAACTATGGTTTAGCAAGAAACCTAAGCTGTCGCTTCTTAAAGTTTGGAGTTGGGATGCTTATGTGAAAAGGTTTTCACCGATAAGCTCGAACCCAAATCGGAGAAGTGCGCTTCATAGAATACCCAAAAGAAATATTGGGTACACCTTCTATCACAGATCCAAGGCAAGTTTTTGCTAAGATGGATCCTTTCTAGAAAAGAAGTTTCTCTCAAAGAAGTGAGTGGAGGAAAGTAGAACTTGATGAGGTAATTGTACTTTCCCTTATTGGAAAGTAGTTCATCACAGAATCAGTTCAATGATTCCTACACCAATTAGTGAGGAAGTTAATGATGATGATCATGAAACTTCAGATCAAGTTGTTACTAAACCTCGAGGTCTTCCAGAGTAAGATCCGCACTGAGTGGTACGGTAATCTATTCTAGAAGTCATGTTACTAGACCATGATGAACCTACTAACTATGAGGAAGCGATGATGAGCCCAGATTCCGGAAATGGTTTGAGACCATGAAATCTGAGATGGGATCCATATATGAGAACAAAGTGTGGACTTTGATGGAGTTGTCTCATGATCGGCAAGCCATTATATAATAAATGGATCTTCAAGAGGAAGACGATGCTGATAGTAGTATTACTATCTATAAAGCTCGACTTGTCGCAAAAAGGTTTTTCGACAAGTTCAAGGTGTTGACTACAATGAGATTTTCTCAATCAGTAGCGATTGCTTAAGTCTGTCCGAATCATGTTAGCAATTGCCACATTTTATGAAATCTGGCAAATGGATGTCAAAACTACATTCTTTAATGGATTTATTAAAGAAGAGTTGTATATGATGCAACCAGAAGGTTTTGTCAATCCTAAAGGAGCTAATAAAATGTGCAAGCTCCAAATGATCCATCTATGGACTGCAAGCATCTCGAGTTGAATAAACGCTTTGATAGTGTGATCAAAGATATAGTTTTACATGACTTTTGGAGAAGCCTGTATTTACAAGAAAGTGAGTGGGAGCACTACAGCATTTCTGATAAGTATATGTGAATGACATATTGTTGATCGGAAATAATGTAGAATTATTCTGCAAAGCATAAAGGAGTGTTTGAAAGGAGTTTTTCAAAGAAAGACCTCGGTGAAGCTTACATATTGAGCATCAAGATCTATAGAGATAGATCAAGACGCTTGATAAGTTTTTTCAATGAATACATACCTTGACAAGATTTTGAAGTAGTTCAAATGGAACAGTCAAAGAAAGAGTTCTTGCCGTGTTACAAGGTGTGAGATTGAGTAAGACTCAAAACCCGATTACTACAGTAAGATAGAAAGAGAATGAAAGTCATTCCCATGCATCAGCCATAGGTTCTATAAAGTATGTCATGTTGTGTACTGATCTATTGCATACCCTACCACTAAGCTTGGCAAGGAGTGCAATAGTGATCTAGGAGTAGATCAATGGACAGCGTCAAAATTATCCTTAGTAGAATAAGGATATGTTTCTCGATTATGGAAGTGAAAAAGGTTCTGGCCGAAGGGTTACGCCGATGCAAGTTTTAACACTAATCTAGATGACTCGAGTCTCAATCTGATACATATTGAAAGTGGGAGCAATTAGCTAGAGTAGCTTCTGCAAGAGCATTGTAGACATAGAGAATTTGTAAATACTTACGGCTCTGAATGTGACAGACCTGCTGACTAAAATTATCTCACAAGCAAAAACATGATCACACCATAGTACTTTTGGGGTGTTAATCACATAGCGATGTGAACTAGATTACTGAATCTAGTAAACCCTTTGGGTGTTGGTCACATGGCGATGTGAATTATGGGTGTTAATCACATGATGATGTGAACTATCGATGTTAAATCACATGGCTATGTGAACTAGATTATTGACTCTAGTGCAAGTGGGAGACTGAAGGAAATATGCCCTAGAGGCAATAATAAAGTTATTATTTATTTCCTTATATCATGATAAATGTTTATTATTCATGCTAGAATTGTATTAACCGAAACATAATACATGTGTGAATATATAGACAACAGAGTGTCACTAGTATGCCTCTATTTGACTAGCTCGTTAATCAAAGATGGTTATGTTTCCAACCATGAACAAGGAGTTGTTATTTGATTAACGGGATCACATCATTGGTTGAATGATCTGATTGACATGACCCATTCCATTAGCATAGCACCTGATCGTGATAGTTTGTTGCTAGTGCTTTTCTTCATGACTTATACATGTTCCTATGACTATGAGATTATGCAACCCTGCTTGCCGAGGAACACTTTGGTGCTACCAAACGCCACAACGTGAATCGGGTGATTATAAAGGTACATTACAGGTGTCTCCCAAGGTACATGTTGGGTTGGCATATTTCGAGATTAGGATTTGTCATCCGATTGTCGGAGAGGTATCTCTGGCCCTCTCGGTAATGCACATCACATAAGCCTTGCAAGCATTGCAACTAAATGTGTTAGTTGTGAGATGATGTATTACGGAACGAGAAAAGAGATTTGCCAAGAATTAGATTGAACTAGGTATTGATACCGACGATCAATCTCGCAAGTAACATACCGATGACAAAGGGAACAACGATGTTGTTATGCGGTCTCGACCGATAAAGATCTTCGAGAATATGTAGGAGCCAATATGGGCATCCAGGTCCCGCTTATTGGTTATTGACCAGAGAGGTGTCTCGGTCATGTCACATAGTTCTCGAACCCGTAGGGTCCGCACGCCTTAACGCTTCGATGATGCTTATTATGAGTTTATGAGTTTTGATGTACCAAGGTTGTTCGAGTCCCGGATGAGATCACGACATGACGAGGAGTCTCAAATGGTCGAGACATAAAGATTGATATATTGAAGCCTATATTCGACATCGAAAGGTTCCGGTGATTCGGGAATTTTTCGAGGTACCGGAGTTACTGAACCTACGGAAGAAGTCAATGGGCCTTGATGGGCTTTAGTGGAAAGAGAAAAGGCCAGTGCTGGTGCGCCCTTCTTCCCTAGTCCTAATTGGACCAGGAGCAAATGGCCGCCACCTTCTCTCTCTCCCTCCTCCTCCCTTGTCTCTTGTTGGACTAGGATTGGGGGAGTCCTACATCCTAGTAGGAGTAGGACACCTCCCACAAGCGCCTCTTGCCTTGGCCGCCTCCTCCTCTTCCATCCTTTATATATACGGGCAGGGGGCACCCCAGACACACACAAGTTGATCTACGGATCGCTCTCAGCCGTGCAGCGTGCCCCCTTCCACCAAACACTACACCTCAATATACCGCTGGAGAATACACAAGGAGCTTAGGCGAAGCCCTCACGCCGGTGGAACATCATCATCGCCACCACGCCGCAGGTCGACGAACTCTCCTCAACACTTTGCTGGATCGGAGTTCGAGGGACGCCATCGAGCTGAACGCGGTGCAGAACTCGGAGGTGCCGTGACGCTCGCGCTTGGATCGGTTGGATCGGGAAAGTACGACTACTTCCTCTACGCTATGCTAACGCCTGGCTTCGTCTACGAGGGTACGAGACAACACTCTCATCTTCTGTTATGCCATCACCATGGTCTTATGCGGATCGTGAGGAAAATTTTTTGAAATTACGCTCCCCAACACAATATTCATGTGTGCTGTTGTGTCTTTGTTTTCTGCAACATATAAACACGATATCCACAGATGCTCAGCTTGATTTAGTGGAACCGCATAAATGTCCGGGATGGTGTCGTGGTTTTGTCATGGCAGATGTCCTAGGTGAGGACTTAGTCGTGAGGCCAACGATCTATGTGGTAGCTTGAGAGGGTTGAGCGGATCGAGAAACGCAACACAAGACAGGATTTAGACAGCTTCTCGCCCCGGAACATCATCCGTAACAACCCTACATGCTATTTGAGGCTAGGTCTCATTATCATCATGAGTCGCCAGAACCGCTCTCCTCTTTGTGTCTAGCCCTAAGATTGTTTCTTCTTGTTTGTAGCTTCCCTCTTTGGGGAGCCCTACCTCCTTATATATGTTGAAGAGGAGGTTACATGTAGAGTCCAACTCGGACTTAAGACTTAACTATTCTAACTTATCTTCATGGGCTTCTTAACATCTTGCTTCATAACATCTCGGCTTCATAACCCCGACAACCCAGCTTATCACTATTTGCCGCTTAACATTGTCTGCGACGAATATTGTCTCGCCGTTTAACATTGTCTCGCCGTTTAATATTGTTCGCTGGTTTACAAACCAGCCGGTTTACCGGCCTGTCTCGCCATCTGCCTTGACTTCTCGTTTAACTTTCGCTACCATTGTCTCCGGCTACCAAGTCGCCACCGTTTACAACTCCATCCGGTCATACCATGTGAAAGTGCTTATATCGATCAGAGGGGGTGAATAGGCGATTTTATGAATTCTTCAATGAGGAATTATCCGCTGAGGAAATTCCAAGTGAAGAACTACTTGCAGCGAATAAGTACTCGAAGTAAGCATATCGAATACATGCATGGTCATCATGATGAAATGAAGACAATCACAGAGTTAAAGCGTAAACACAGATAACACAAGATGAAGACAATGACTTAAGAAATTGAACTGAGGAAATAGAGAAAGTCTTTAGTCAAAGTCTTCAAACACGAGCATGAACAAACACTCAAAGACAAAGCTTATGAGGAAATGAAAGAGTTGAGGAAATAGAACGTAAGGTTGGTGAAGACAATGATTTGGTAGACCAGTTCCAATTGTGCCTCAAAAGGGCCCCTGTTGAGCGGCCGAGTATTTAAACTGAGGACACACAGTCCCTGACACCGAGTCGCCGAGCACGCAGCTCAGACACCAAGTCTCACCAGATTCTGCTTGAACTAAGGTCACACAGACTGCCCAATCACTGTGGTAAGTCTTCAGCGACTTCCAAACCTTCATGCATTTTTCACTGGCGATCCACACCTCTTGGATGTTTCTAGACCATGACGCCTAACCGCCCGTAAGAAGCACAGCCTTCAAAGGTAATAAGGCCGGATCCACGAGATCAATCTTCAAGGATGCTCAATCACTTTGGGTTTGTAGGCTTGGTTTTTGGGTTTTTCTCACTGATGATTTTCGCCAAAGTCTCGTCAGAGGATGGGTTGCTCTCAAATGACAAGTGTCAAGTTCTTCTTGAGCAACCAACCAGCTAGTGGTTGTAGAGGGGTTATTTATAGCCTAGGGAGCAGCCCATATGATAAGACATAAATGCCCTTAAATGATATGAATTAGGTGGATAAGATATTTTGGAACACAAGCCAGATAGCAACGGTCGGAAATTTGACTCTCAACTTCCTCGTGGCACATTTCACCTGTAGGCAATCCGATCAAGCGAATTTAACTCCTCGCCGAATAAATTCTCAAATACCGTAAGAACTTTGTCTCTATCATCAAGAAATTGACTGAATCAATGAGATTTCCAAAGGCTTCACCAAGGGATTGGTAGGTGTAGGATTTTGAGTTGAGCATCACATGGAAATTTTTCCTTAGTATTTCCTCTACCCTTTAACAGACGTGTTTCATGACTCAAGAAAGAGAAACAAACAACGAAAAAAAAAGTCTTCACGCTCATGTTCCTCAAATGAATACCAAGTCCTCAAGGTCACACCATTTCTTTCACTTTCAAAGTCTTCGAATATCAAAGTCTTCAAATAAGAACTTCATTTTAGGGGTCGATTTTCTCTCAGAAATATCAAACTCCTCATAGACTTATAGACCTGTGTACACTCATAAACACATTAGTCCCTTAACCTATGTCACAGCCCCAGATCAGCCCTAGAGCTTGCTTGTAACTAGTAGCATTGCATCCATGCATCATGTTTAACTTCCATGAAATTTGAAATGGGGATGGCCAAGCCCTAGCACTAAGGCAATTCAAATAGGTTCAAATTCAAAAATATTTTCAAAAACCCAAATTGGTTTGCAAAAATATTCATGATTAATGGAAAGGGTGAACCCATATCCAGAGGTAATGTATATTTTCCAAGGCATTTTTGGATTTTGAATAAACTATATTGTATTTGAATTGGGGCATTTAAATACTATTAATATTTTTAAATGCTCCAACAATTTGAAAAATAGTTAAGGGCCTCTTAATAATTCAGTTAATGCCCACAATTATTTTCAAGATTTATTTAAATGGTTTATTTACTAAACTAAAACAAAACAGAAAAATAGAAAACATAAATAAAGAAAGAGAGAGAAGGATTACCTGGCTTACCTCTCAGCCCACCCGCCCAGCTCTTCTTCCCTCCTGCCCAGCTTGGTGGCCCAGCCACCAACCGCCACGCCATTGTCACCACCTCTGCCAAGAGGAGGCAGGAGGACGACGATCAGCCGAGCTCGCCACCTCCCCGCCGCCGCCTGCTGCTCCTCGACGCCCGAGAGACGCCTCCGAACCCTCGCCCCTCTTTCCTCTCCTCGACCCCATTTCCTCCTCGCCTTCTCTCGGCCTGACTGAAGGCTGCCGCCTCGCTGCCTCGCTGCCACCGCCACCCTCTCTCCTCCCCGACATGCCCCCAGTCACCGAGCTCCCTTCCTCTCCTCACGAGAGTTCTCCCGACACCGAGCGCCCAGGCGCCGCCGCCACTTTCTCTTCGACCACTGACTTCATCGACGAACCTGGCTGCCCCAAAGGTTTCCTCGAAGCTGATGCCATCACAGACCCTGTGAGCCCCCGAGTCGCTTTCCCTCTTCCCGCTCGCTCTCCTCTAGCCACTGCTCCCACTGCTGTCAGCCCGGCCATGCGCCTTTGCCGCTGCATGGCTAGAGCCTCAATGGCTCGCCAACCACCACTGCTCAACAAGAAGCACCAGAGCACGAGCACGCCAACACCCCTAGCGCCCTGCATCGCTTAATCACTGCTGGTTTAACTCCGGGCGGCCGCCACGGGCGCCGATTCCGCCGCCACCCCAGCTCGCCACTCCACCAAGAGCCCTACCATCCCCAGCTCCACGAGGTACCTCCCCGACCTTTGGCCTAACGGCAAAATCACTTCTCGCTGGCTGTTGCTCGCCGGCGCTAAACGCCGCAGCCGACTTGACTTTGACCATGTGGGCCATGTTTGACCCTCGTTGAACCTATGACAGGGGCTACCTCGTTAACTAAATAGTTTAGTCTAATTAAAATTTAATTGCTAATTATTCACACGGGGACCCATCGCTAGTTTGACCCGGACCAGCCCTGTTGACCTGATGACGCCATGCCAACTGGCGTCGACGCAGTAAACCCCTTTTCGGATTTATGTTAATTCAGAAATTTAAAATGCCCTAAACTTCTAAAAATCATATAAATTCAACCGAATTTGATGGAAATAATTTATATATGAAAAATGATCAGAAAAATATGAAGAATCTGTTTATGCCATGATCATGCATGTTTGAACAAGTTACTTACTGAATAGGATGAATCATGATTAGGTAATTTATGAAATAGCATTTGAGTTGAGTTCAACCTTGTTTGAATTCCACTTCAACTAACTTGGATTATTATTGCATTAGGTGAATTCAGTACCTTAATATGACATGTCATTCATGTGAATGTGCATTGCATTGATTGTGTTCTCTCTTGTTTGCCGTAATTATCCCTCCCGTAGACGTATGTACCGATTTATGAGTTCGATGACACCGATGAAGAACTATATTATCTTCGAAGTGCTGTGCAAGCAAACCCCTTGTTCATTCCGACATAATCCCACTCTCTCGCTCCTGCTCTATTTTATTGCATTAGGACAACATCGATTCAATCATACTTGTCATGTAGCTGAACCCTTGATCCTTTGCATGACTCGTCATTCCACAAGAATTAGATGAAACCCACTAGCATGAGTAGGAATTGTTTGAGCCATGTTGTGCCTACTCATTTATGCTTGTTGTCATGCCTGCATGCTTAGAGTTGAGTCGGGTCTCGATTCATCGGAATGAATTGGAATTGTTATGAACATGTCCTATTGTGTGTGAGCTAAGTGTGTGAACACGATTTGGTAAAGGTAGCGTGAGAGGCCATGTAGGAGTACATGGTGGGTTGTCTCATTGCAGCCGCCCTCGAACTGAGTTCTGTGTTTGTGATCCATGATAGCTTATTACCACGCATTGGGCCCAAACCAATGGACCTTCTCGGCTTCTTAACCACCCTTGTCCTCATCCGAGTTGCAAGTAGTTTCGTGTTTGTAGATGTTGGGGCCGCACGCAACGCTGACCTTAGGGGTGGGTTGTGTTGGTAGGCACCGGGTCTGTACCGAAAGTGCCCGCTTGGTATCTCGGAACCCCGACACATCGCTCGGGCTGTAGGAGAAACCTCGCCGGACTCTCATGGATGGAACCCGAATAGGCGATAAACCTGACTAGGGACTTGAGTGTTTAGGTAGGCCGTGGCCGACACCCACGCTGGGCTTCCGCTGAAGGTTGCCAGTACATGTCGTAAACGGCGTAAGTGGTGAGAGCGTGGAAGAAGTACACCCGCAGGTTTAATATGATCTATTCGAATAGCCGTGTCCGGGAGAAGGACTTCGGGTGCCTATATCAGTTCATAGACAAGTGAAAGTGGATACTCTAAAATGCGCAAGATAAGCGTGAGTGCTATGGATGCTTCTCAAGGGAGACGGAGCGGTCCATAGTGGTGTATTGATATGGTGAATGTGTGGACTCGTAAAGCCACCTCAAAAGAGTTACTTGCAATGTAGTTCAGATAGCCACCGAAGTCAAAGCTGGCTTGCTGCGCCAAACTCCACCACCCCTTTTGATAATGATGCATATGTAGTTAGTTCGATAAGTCTTGCTGAGTACAATTGTACTCACGCTTGCTTATTTTATGTTTTTAGAGAGACGCTACCTCGCTAGTAGTTCCACGCGACTTCGACGGTTAGCTTGTTACCTCAGCTACGATCTTGTGCCTCGCAGATCTCGTAGATAGTCGCTTCTCCTTTTTCATTTATAGTTGTCCGTACTCGACATGATTAGCTTCCGCTTGTGCTTTGACTTGTATGTTTCGAAAGTTGGGTCGTGAGACCCATGTTTGTATATCTCGCCTCGGAGCCTAATGAATAATATCTGAGTCGAGAGTTATGTTGTGATGCCATCAGATTTACACATATTGAGCATATTGTGTGTATGTTTGAAATGCTTGGTATGTGGGATCCACAAACTAGTTGTTTATCCTTGGCAGCCCTCATATGGGGAATTGTAGTCTCGGCCTCCGAGCGATAGTAGTCCGCTACACCCGGTTCACCGGAGTCCGCTAGCCCAAGACTACCGCTTGGACACTTGACGGGGGCAT
>JAHIAM010008235.1:0-11207 GCA_021605205.1 Aegilops longissima | reverse complement strand
AATGTGACTAATGAGTTGGTTATGGATGATGCATTACATAACGAGTAAAGAGATTTGCCGAACGATTGAACTAGGTATTGAGATAACGATCAATCTCCGTAAATACCGATGACAAAGGGAACAACGATGTTGTTTCTACCGTAAAGATCTTCGAGAATAGGGGAGCCAATATAATCCAGGTTCCCTTATTGGTTATTCCCAAGACGGTCCGGTCATGTCAATTTTCTCGAACTTAGGGTCCGACGCTAACTTAATGAAGTTTTATTATGAGTTTATTTTTGATGTACGGTTGTTCGGCCGAAGATCACGAATGAAGGGAGCTCAAATGGTAGACATAAAGATTGATATATTGACGATATATTCGACACCAAGTGTTCCGTGATTTTGAGAAACCGAGGAGGGTTACCGGAACCACCCCCGAAAAGTAAGGGCCTTAGGGCTTTAGTGGGAGAGAGGGGAGCCAGGATGGGCCAGGCCCCTCCCCCTCGGGTCCAATTGATAGGAGGGGCGCCTCTTTCCCCTCCCTTCCCCTTTCCTCCTAGTAGGGAGTAGGAAAGAGGAGTCCCTACCCATTTAGAGGAAACATCCCAAATTTTCAATTTGGAATGTTATACATTAGGTCATTGCATATCATATTTTCTCGATTTTTCCGATCCTAGAAATTTCACGCAATCAAGGACCCTGAGAGAGTTGGAAGTTTCATAATTTTCATATTTGGGATCTCCAAATTTTGAAATAGGATCATTTGATTTATTTAAATTATCTTCATAAAGTTTTCCTATAAAATATCTTGAGAGGGAATAATATGACTTTCCCAAACAATTAGGAAAATGAAGATATTATAAATAAACCAAATTTGGTTTTGAAGATTTATTTTGCTTAGGCAAAATGAGCATTTTAAAAAATTTATGCATGTATATTGTTTTTAAAGTTCATTTTGTTCACTCATTTTAGGAGTCGGAGAAAATTTGTTTTAATTAATTTGGAGTTCTTTGATATTTATTTTATTTGTTTTGTTTTAAAGTTTATTAAAAAAAACAACGCTTCCGACGAGGCCCACGCCCCCAGCCACCCCTGCCCCCCCTGCCCACCTCCCTCCCTCCGCCCCCCCAGTCCCGGCGGGACGGCAGCCCGGAGTCCGCCCCCACCCTTGCCCTCCCTGCCACCCGCCCCCCTCTTAAAGCCCTCTCACTCCTCCCCCCACCCGAGCGGCCCCGCTTCGCCTTCGCGGAGCCGCGCTGCCGGGAACCCCGCCGCCTCCCACCCCGCCAGCCCCGCTGAGCCCCTGACTGCCGGGGAGCCCTGGAGGGCCGCCTGCCATTCGGTTTTCTTTCCCAACCCGTTTTTTTTTTTAAAAAAATATGTTGGTTTTTTAAAACCTAGATTGGTTTTTTTTTCGTTTTCTTATTTAACGGACGCTCACCAACTGCTCGCTTCGAACGCGCTCTAGATTGTCTTTAATAACCCGCTTTAACTGTCGCGCTTTTTCTTTTAATCGGATTTAATCCGTTATTTTTCATTTGATTTAATCTGATTTTCAAAACTGTTTTATTTTCGCCGCTTATCGGAATCGTGATTCAACTGGAGTTTGAACAAACCCCGCTCCGACTACCCTACTTTCACAGAGTTTTGCCACGTGAAATTTTGACCTAATTTCAGATTGCTAAACCGAGACGCTTTCGAAGTTTCGATTTCGAGTTTATTTTGATTCGATTTTTTCAACCAGGGTTTTGTTGAACTCTCCGTTAGATCTTTTATTCGAGATTTCGCATTAGATGATACTTATTGTATGCTTGTTGTTTGTCACGTTAGATCACCCGAGTGCGCCGCTTGTTACTCAATTCTAGGACTCATGGATCATCGAAGGCAAGTAACACTTTGATCATACCCTTCATACCCAGTTTTATGCATTAGATCTATTCCTCAAACACTTGCATGATTAGGATCTAATTAAATTGTGGGTTTGGGAAGTAGATTGAGGTAGTACCTATTACCGTTTTACTTATGAAACCTTGGGAGTTACTTCCCTGTTGTTCATGCCATGCTATGCTAGTAGACGGGATTGGGTGAGTGAATATCCATGAGATGTGAGATTGTTAATTAATGGTTTATCTAAGGTGGCAACCTAACACACATCCGGGTGGATTGAGGCACCGGTTTCATCAGACTTGCCGATTTTTCGGACCGCCACCGTGCTCTAAGGGATCATAAGATTATTCAAACGAAACTTGTGCAGCCACAAGCCAATTATGGGCTCGAAGGACTAAGTCGGGAACTCACGGGAGGCTAGTGATGTAGGGATTAGGTTGGTACGGTCACCCAATTAAGGTGCTAGCGCTTCGAAAGACTATGTCTCGGCCATCCCTTTCAAACACCATGTAGTAGAACCAAGCGGAGGCGATCGAGTCTTGTAAAAGGAAACCTCGCAGAGTGTATAAACTAATCATGATTAGCCGGTCCCCGTTATGGACAATTTGAGTATCCGTATTTGATTATCATGTGAATCTCAACATGTTACTTCTAAATAAAAGTTATTGGGTTTTGATGAGTACTTTTAATTGGGATTGAGGATGCTTCAACCATCTTCAATGTTTAACAACCACCATGATAGTTAAATAAAATTATTCCTTTGATGTAGGGAAAATCAGCTTTATGCAATAATCAGAGAGCCTTACCACCAGCCAAATATGCATGTAGTATAGGCTTATTCATTCATTGTTCTTTATGTGTTACATTGCCAGATATTCCATGTGCAATGTGGCTGCAACTTTTCACGCTATGCATTTTCTAGCATTTGTAAGGTGTTAGGTCGTGGTTCTATACTCGGATGCCGCTTGGAGTTGATGGACTCGCTTATCTTCCAAGCCTTCCCTGTTATTATTAGATGGCCTTAAGCCATATTTGTATTCAGTTCCCTTGTGGACAACGATGTAATAAGTGTGTGATTGCTACTCGCTATAAATCCTTCAAGCATCGTGGTGTCAGATTATCGATCCAGGATGACACCGAGCACGAGGCTAGATCCATTCGGTCTGGTCGCCAGAGAATGGTATCGAGCACACGCTGACGTAGGACACCACCACTAAGTTAAAGCCATAGATCACTCTCTTCCCATTTTCTAACCCTCATCTTTTCTACTCTCTTTAGGATGACGGACGCAAGATCAAGTACACCCAACCGGATGAAGGCACACCTTTGGATTTCACTTGAAGGAAGTTACTAAGACCTGAACATTGACTACCAAGCTTCACCGACTTTCAACGCCACTCCTCAAGAGGAGCGCTGAAGATTCATGCTCACGCTCCAGAAGGACATTCCCCAATCACCAAGCCAATAGATAGTGTTTTCAGGCACCCACTTGAGTCCGGGAAAGAGCATGGCAGCTCACATCACCATGGGACGATTGGAGAAGTCTATCAAGAAGATCTCAAGGACACCATCTACCAGATTTATGGACGCCGAGATGACAACGGGACGTCCACACCAAGAAGGATAGGTCCATTGCAGCTCATCCAGAGTTAAATCAACACATTCGACGCCAGAGAATCAAATGTGCAATGACATGTTGGAGTTGCGTAAGACGAAGGAAAGGATCATCGAATTGGAAGAAGAACTAAAGACTACACGCAAGGACTATATGGACGAGATCGAGCTCGCAAGACACAATAACGATCTTAAGTACGAGATCAAGAACTCAAGAAGAAGTTGGCGCCAGAATGAAGACCAGATGTCGAACCCCAATCGACTACATCAACATACACCGATTCGGATCCAAGTGAACCCGATTTTGAAGACGGTGAGCAGCATCATGGAGTCTTCCACCGTTCAAATTAGTAGAAGTCCCCACATATTAGTAGTATTCCTCCATGTAAACATTATAGTACACGACTTTTGATAGTTAGATCTTGTAACCCTTGTTTGATTGAATGAAGTGAATTTTGTGATTTGCTCATGTGCATTTGGGTAGTGATTTCCCTTAGACCTCATTCTATTCTACTTTCTTTCCCTTTTCTAAACCCTTCAGATGCCTCCAGACGCACCCGGATTCGCTTTTCCGCCAGAGATCACCCAATTGATCCAGAGCGTAATACCCCGATTCAAACATTGGGCAACAACAACAACAACAACAACCCACCGCCACCACCACCACCCGGATCATCCACTCTGCTTCTTAGACGAACCCCGTGTATTCCAAAGAGCACCGACCAGAGCAGATGACGCCCGCAAGATAGGAAGGAGCTGACCACGCAGGATGCACAGATGGGAAAAGGAAGTTTGCAGACATCACTTGAAGGACCCAGAGATGGTGGGAGAATTTCACAACCACTTATCCCAAGACACCGCCACAACCAGCAGAAAGCCGACAATGTTTCAGCAGGAGCCATATGAAGAAGCGTGAGTTTCAACTTACGCCAAGGAGGAAGGATCCCAAGATGGATGACTTTAGCAAATAGCACGTTATGCCCGATGATTAAATGAGCAAACAGAGAAGTTTCTAGAAGGACTGAATGATGAGTTCAAAGATGCCCTGATGGTAAAGTTTCAATAACTACCAGGAGTTAGTAGACCGAGCTCATGATTGAGGGAAAGCAAAAGAATTGAGAACTGCGGAAGTATGGACAAGGGAAGTATAACTCGATCCCAAAAGCCTCTATACCCCTAAATCAGGAATTCAGCAGATACCCATGGAGGAGGTAATTCAACAACCATAATGGCACCAAGAATGGGAACGGAATGGAGGAAGAACAGAACCCACCAACCCGCCACACCATCCAAGGTAGACCAGTCACATTTTGCTTTAAGTGCCGCAAGATGGGCATTATGCAAATGACGCCCAGGCGTAATGGAAATGGCAATGGAAGCTCGAAAGAAGCCCAACCTTTCAAAGGGGACAAGTGAACCACATTGATGTGGAGGAGGTTGAAGATCAGCCCGATGCAAGAATCGTAAGTTTTTGTTAAGTCTTTACTCGCAATTGTTCTTTTGATACCGTGCATCGATTCATACATATCAAGGGATTTGTGGATAAGTACAGTTACCAACCCAAGCCCTTAGGTCACCCATGCTAGTAACCTCACCCGAGCAGAGTACATGGCTAGTAAATGGTGTGATCGATCGCCACTAAGGATTGGACACTATGTTTTCCCTCGCATCTAATAGTTCCGAATCCCAAGGATTGATGATATTAGGAATGGATTGGTTATCAAAGTATGGAGGAAACATAGATTGTACCACAAGGTCAATTTTGCTCACCACACCGTAGGAAGAAGGATTAGTATGTATCACGACGAGCCGAGGAGAGCACAAGTTAATTGCTTAACAGAGTGGTACAGAAGAAGTACCAAGGTGAAGGATTATCCTGATGTATTTCCTAAGAGTTGCGTGAATGCCACGGATAGAGACATTGAGTTTTTGATCGAGCTGCTGCCGTGAACAGCCCGATATCGGGTTTAATGCATGTGATGCCCGCAAAGGATTTGGCAGAAATTAAGAAGCAGATTAAGGAACTATTGGATAAAGGTTTTATTCGCCAAGTTCTTCACCTTGGGGATCACCCGCTTTGTTGGTGGAGAAGAAGGATGGATCGTTGAGAATGGTTGTTGATTATCGTGGATTGAATGAAGTAACAATCAAGAACAAGTACCCACTACCTATGATAAATGATCTGTTTGATCGCTTGCAAGGAGCCAAAGTGTTTTCTAAGATCGATTTCATCGTGGTACCATCTTGAAGATTCGGGAGCAAGACATACCCAAGACAGCATTTACCACAGATATGGATCGATGAGTATACCGTTATGTCATTTGATCGACTAACGCACCAGCCTATTTCATGAACCTGATGAACAAAGTGTTTATGGAGTTTTGGATAAGTTCGTCGTGGTGTTCATTGATGACATTTTGATTTTCTCAAGAATGAAGAGGAACACAAGGAACATTTGAGATTGGTTTTGAGAAACCGAGGGAACACGTTGTATGCCAAGTTCAGCAAATGTGAATTTTGGTTAAAGGAAGTTGGATTTCTTGACATGTTATATCCGGAGAAGGAATATCAGTTGACCCCACAAAGGTTGAGACCAGAATTAAATGGGAAGCACCAACGACAGTTGGAGAGATTCGAGTTTTGACTCGCAGGATACTACCAAGATTCATTGAGAATTTCAAGGATTGCAAAGCCTATGACAGAATTGTTGAAGAAGGAAAACAAATTCATATGGACCGAGGACTGTGAGGCAAGTTTTCAGGAGTTGAAGAAAAGATTGGTTACCTCACCAGTTTTGATATTGCCGATCAAACTAAGGATTATGAGGTGTTTTGCACGCTCACGCCGAGGACTTGGAGCAGGTTATGCAGGAAGGAAGAGTTGTTTCAGATGCTTCACGACAACTTAAGCCCCATGAGTTGAATTATGCCACTCATGATTTGGAGTTAGCAGTCAGCATGCCTTGAAGACGGGAGACATTTTTTCATTGGAAATCATTGTGAAGTATATACGGATCACAAGAGTTTGAAGTACATCTTCACCGTATGAATTGAATCTCGATGAGGAGATGGTTAGAGCTAATCAAGGATTACGATATGAGATTGCATTATCACCCGAAAGGCTAATGTCGAGCAGCACGATTGAGCCGTAAGAGCCACGCCAATACCCTAATGATGGGAGGAATACCCAATGAGTTAGCCGAGGACCTTCGAGAGCTATGTTTGGAAATAGTTCCAGAGGCTATGTAGCAGCATTGGAAATTCAGCATAATCGATGGACAAAATCAAGAAGCCCAAAAGGCAGATAGGAAGTTGCTCTATAAAGGAGAAAATGAGCAAAGGAAAAGCTAAAGGATTTCGTGGAGGATGAGCACGATACCCTATGGTTTGAAGACCGTGTTTATGTGCCCAATGACCCGAGATCGTAGTTGATTTTACAAGAAGCCCATGATTCACCCTATTCGATTCACCCAGGAAATACCAAGATGTATTTGGATTTGAAGAATATTTTCTGTGGACCGGAATGAAGAAGGATATTGCGAGTATGTAGCAGTTATGACGATGTCGAAAGTAAAGGCAGAGCATCGTGCCAGCAGGATTGTTACAACCATTGCCGATACCCGAATGGAAGTGGGATAAACTAGGCATGGATTTCATCACAGGTTTGCCAAAGACCCGCTCAGATATGACTCGATTTGGTCATAGTCATCGCTTGACCAAGGTAGCCCATTTCATTCCAATAAGACTACCTATAGCAGTGTAAGTTGGCAAAGATATACATGACCAGAATTGTGTGTTTACACGGAGTTCCGAGGAGCATCAGACATAGAGGAACCCAGTTTACTTCAAATTTTGGAACCAGTTGCACAAACATTGGGAACCCGATTGAATTCAAGACAGCTTCCACCCACGATCGATGGACAACCGAGAGTCAATCAGATTTTGGAGGACATGCCGAGAGCTTGTGCACTAGATTATGGATCTAGTTGGGATGATAATTTGTCGATGCAGAATTTTCCTACAATAATAGCTACCAAACCAGCTTAAAGATGGCACCTTTCGAGGCTTTGTATGGAAGAAGGTGCAGGACACCGTTGTCATGGGACTAAACCGAGATCGCCGCTTGTTTGGACCAGATTTGATTAAGGAGTCCGAACAGAAAGTTGTTGATTCGAGACAGCTCAAGGTAGCCCACCTGCATGTAAGAGCTATGCCGATTCAAAGCGCAGCGATTGAGTATGAAGTTGGAGACAGAGTATATCTCAGAGTATCCCCGCTCGAGGAGTGAAGCGTTTGGAGTTAAAGGAAAGTTAGCACCCGCTTTGTTGGACCATATAAGATTTTGCAACGCATGGGAGAAGTTGCGATAAGTTGGAATTGCCGTAGGACTGTCAGAGTTCATGATGTATTCCATGTTTCTCATTGAAGAAATGTCACCCGTAGATAGCAGAGGTACCGTAAGAGACACAAGTACACCGAGGCAATTCATTGAAGGATGACTTGACATATGAGGAAAACCGTTAAGATTCTCGATTATGCCAGCAGAGTTACCGCAGCAAGGTTATCAAGTTTTGCAAAGTTCAGTGGAGCCACCACACCGAGGATGAAGCCACCGGGAAAGAGGAAGTTTTGCTTAAGGACCACCTCACCTATTTTCTAGTTAACCCAATCTCGAGGGCTAGATTCATCTTATAGGTTTGTAACATCCCAAATTTTCAATTTGGAATGTTATACATTAGGTCATCATGCATATCATATTTTCTCGCATTTTTCCGATCCTAGAAATTTCACGCAACTCAAGGACCCTGAGAGAGTTGGAAGTTTCATAATTTTCATATTTGGGATCTCTCAAATTTTGAAATAGGATCATTTGGATTTATTTAAATTATCTTCATAAAGTTTTCCTATAAAAATATCTTGAGAGGGAATAATATGACTTTCCCAAACAATTAGGAAAATGAAGATATTATAAATAAACCAAATTTGGTTTTGAAGATTTATTTTGCTTAGGCAAAATGAGCATTTTAAAATTTTTATGCATGTATATTGTTTTTAAAGTTCATTTTGTTCAACTCATTTTAGGAGTCGAGAAAATTTGTTTTAATTAATTTGAGTTCATTTGATATTTATTTTATTTGTTTTGTTTTAAAGTTTATTAAAAAAACAACGCATCGACCGAGGCCACTGCCCACCACCTGTGCCCCTACCAGCCTCCGCCCACCTCCCTCTCCTCCGCCTCCCGAAGTCCGCTGGGAGTACAGCCGAGTCCGCCTCACCCTCCCTTGCCCTCCCAAGCCACCGCCGCCCTCTAAATAGCCTCCCGCCCTCTCTCTCACCTACCGCCTCTCCTCGACCAGCCGCTGCGCAACGCCGTCACTGCGAGACGACGCCTGGAACCCCGCCTCCCCGACCTCGCTGAGCCCGCGAGACTCGCTGACCTCGCGCCAAGAGCCGAGGTAGCCGCCTCACGCCGATTCGTTTTCCAACTGTCCGTTTTATTTTTAAAAAAATATGTTCGGTTTTTTAAAAAACCTAGATTGGTTTTATTTTCGTTTTCTTATTTAACGGACGCTCACCGAACTGCTCGCTTCAAAGGAACGCGTCTTAGATTCGCTCTTAACTAACGCTCCTTTTAACTCGCTCTCGTTTTTCTTTTAATCGGATTTAATCCGTTATTTTCTAATTTGATTTCGATCTGATTTTCAAAACTGTTTTATTTCCGCCGCTTATCAATCAGTGATTCAAGCCTCCGGAGTTTCAGAACAAACCGCCGTCGACTACCCTACTTTCACAGAGTTTTGCCACTGTGAAATTTTGACCTAATTTCAGATTGCTAAACCGAGACGCTTCTTCAAGTTTCACTTCGAGTTTATTTTGATTCGATTCTTTTCAACCAGGGTTCTTAAGTTGAACTCTCCGTTAGATCTTTTATTCGAGATTTCGCATTAGATGAATACTTATTGTATGCTTGTTGTTTGTCTCGCTAGATCACCCTGAGCGCCGCTTGTTACTTCAATCTCTAGGACTCAGGATCATCGCAAGGCAAGTAACACTTTGATCATACCCTTCTCATACCCAGTTTTATGCATTAGATCTATTCCTCAAACACTTGCATGATTAGGATCTAATTAAATTGTGGGTTTTGGGAAGTAGATTGAGGTAGTACTATTACCTGCTTTTACTTATGAACCTTTGGGAGTACTTCACGTTGTTGTTCATGCCATGCTATGCTAGTAGACGGATTGGGTGAGTGAATATCCATGAAGATGTGAGATTGTTAATTAATGGTTTATCTAAGGTGGCAACCTAACACACATCCGGTGGATTGAGGCACCTGGTTTCTATCAGACTTGCTCAGATTTCTTCGGACCGCCACCTGTGCTCTAAGGGATCATAAGATTATTCAAACCGAAACTTCCGTGCAGCCACAAGCCAATTATGGGCTCGCATAGTTGACTAAGTCTAACTCTTAGGCACTAGCGATGTAGGGATTAGGTTGGTACGGTCTACCCACATGTAAGGTGCTAGCGCTTCAAAGACTATGTCTCGGCCATCCGCTTCTCAAACACCATGTAGTGCAGAACCAAGCGGAGGCGATCGAGTCTTGTGGGGAAAAGTGCAAACCTCCAGAGTGTATAAACTAATCATGATTAGCCGTGTCCCGTTATGGACAATTTGAGTATCCGTATTTGATTATCATGTGAATCTCAACATGTTACTTCTAAATAAAGTTATTGGGTTTTGATGAGTACTTTTTAATTGGGATTGAGGATGTCAACCATCTTCAATGTTTAACAACCACCATGATAGTTAAATAAAATTATTCCTTTGATGTAGGGAAAATCAGCTTTATGCAAAATCAGAGAGCCTTACCACCAGCCAAATATGCATGTAGTATAGGCTTATTCATTCATTGTTTTATGTGTTACATTGCCAAGATATTCCATGTGTCAATTTGCTGGCTGCAACTTTTCACGCTATGACTTTTCGCATTTATTGGTAAGGTGTTAGGTCGTGGTTCTATACTCAGGATGCCGTTGGAGTTGATGGACTCGCTTATCTTCCAAGCCTTCCGCGTTATTATTAGATGGCCTAAGCATATTTGTATTCAGTTCCCTGTGGACAACGATGTAATAAGTGTGTGATTGCTATCGCTATAAATCCTTCGGCACTGTGGTGTCAGACATCGATCCAGGATGACATCGAGCACAGGCTAGATCCATTCGGTTCTGGTCGCCACATGAGGAGGACCTCCTCCTGGCGCACCAAGGCCGGCCCCCCCTTGCTCCTTTATATAGGGGGCAACCCCAGAACACATAAGTTGATCTTCGTGATCGCTTTCAGCTGCAGGCGGTGCCCCTCCACCATATTCCACCCGGTCATATCTTGCGGTACTTAGCGAAGCCCCGCGCGAACATCATCATCGCCACCACGCCCAGTATAGAACTCATCCTCGACCCGCGGATCGGAGTCCGGGATCGCCATCGAGTGAACGAGGCTGAACTCGGAGGTGCCGACGCTCGTACTTTGGATCGGTCGGATCGTGAAGAGGTAACCACATCAACCGGTCATAACGCCTCGCTTACGGTCAAGGGTACGTGGACTACACTCTCCCCTCCGCTATGCATCACCATGATCTTGCGTAGCAGGAAATTTTTTGAAATTACTACGCTCCCCAACAAAGGGTATCGTGAGCCAGTTTTGGGCTGATGTTATATGCACGGA
>JAHIAM010008233.1:0-14948 GCA_021605205.1 Aegilops longissima | reverse complement strand
TCGCCTTTTCCGTATTGCCTTTCGATTTCCCCCCCTTTGGGTCAATTCATTCTCCCATATGTATTCTTTTGTCGTGGCCCATCGAGCTCGGAATCCCTTGCCCTGCAAGTCATCCATCCCACCTTTTACCTCTTTTCATAGGGTGTTAAACGGTTTGGGCGGTTTGTCATATGCTGCTCTTTGCATGTCATCATCTGTTTAACTGCCATCATGTGCATATCATTTGCATACGTGTTCGCCTCATGCATCCGAGCATTTTCCCGTTGTCGCTTGCAATCCAAGCACTCTTATGTCTCGCCCACTTTACCTCTTTCTCATGTGGGGTTAAACGGTCTCGACATGGACGAGGTTCTGTCAATGTCCTTGGTATAGCATCCGTAGATCGCGTCACAAGCATTTCGATCATTTGAGTCGTCTAGTACTCCACGTTAACCGTAACCGAAAAGCCTCTTTGATATTTCGCAGCCCAACACCCTTTCTAAGTGGCCTAGAACGCCACGCGAACTCCTCCATGTTCTCGGTCGTCGATCACGATCCAGGAAAACCGACCTCATTTGAGTCTCCTAGCTCCTCAGCCTATATCGCCACCTCCCATCATGGATCATTTCGCTCGAAACCTAGCTCCTCACCAAGCCCGACATGTCCATTTGCGCCGACATGTCCGGCTGACACGCTACTCCGTCTAATCCCGCGCCACAAGCACTGCCACGCTTCCCTGCCAACCGAAGGCGCGCCACTCATCAGCCCTTCTCTCCCGGCCGGCTGCTTCCGGCGAGTTCAAGGCTGGCCTGCTGAGTTCATACCGGCCGCTGGGTCTGCCTCTCGGCCACAGGCCACACACATCTCGCCGTCACGACCGCCGCCACGCCGAAAGTTTCACGGCCGACACCAGCCTCTGCCGCCGCGCCTGCCGGGAGCCGCTGAAGCCCGGGTTACCGCTGGCTGGACTTTCGCTTCATTGCTGCCGCTGGCGCCATTGCCTGGCTGGCGCTAGCTGCCCTCGGCCAGCTTTCGAAGTCGGGTTGCCTGTCTTCTCCGCAGTTCCGCCATTTAGTGTGCTTCTCCGCCCTGCTTTGAAATCCGTACAAGGGTCAGACTTCTAAAATTCATCTAAGTCCCAAGCATTTTGATATTTTGTGCCATTTTCACTGCATCACATCTCTGTCATCGTAGCCCGTTTTGTGCGCGTAATATGTCAAAATGTTCGCCTCGAAGAGTAGATCATTTCATCTCATTGCATCATTTTCATTTGAGCTCATCTTGATGCCTGAAATGCTGTTGAAGAGTGCTATGTGATGTTAGTTTCTGATTTTTATCAGAACTTGCACTTTTGTCATTTTTGCCATGATTGATGTGTGCATCCTATGGACTTGAGTCCTACATGTGTTTTGTAATATGCCATGTCTTCTTTCCAGTGGTGCTTGCATGTATTTTTGTGATCTATGTGATGACTAGCACAAGCATGCAAACCAGCTAAGTCTTGATGTTGCTGATTTCAGCCTCTGTTTTGTTGATATTTTGATGCCATGTTAACTTGATGCTACAGAGATCCATGCATATTTTGAGATACTTCAGTAAGGATGTTTTGTAAACATGTCTTGCTCTATCCATCCATGCCCTTGTTTGCAATTATGGAGTGCCATAGCTTGAGTCAATCGAGCTTCTACTTTTGCTATCAAAATGTTTCCTGGCAGATTGTTTAATGTTATGTTATTCAATTTTGCCAATGTTGTTGTGGTTGATCCAGGTATGCTATGTTATTGTTCTTGCCATGTATGTCTTCTATGCCATGTCTTCTTGATGTATGTATGCTTAGTTTATGTATTGGCTCTGTGGTGAGTGCATTAAGCTTGTAAACATGCCTACATGTTATCAGTTGTTCCATGCCATGTTGCTGAATCTGTAATCTAAACTTTCAATGTTTACATGGGTGCCATCATATTTTCTGATCCTTTTGGCTTATGGTCAGTAAAGGACTTTTGTTCTATGCTATTAGTAGATTCATGCCATGCCTTTGTTTGCCATGATAAGTTCCTGTAACATGTTGTTTCATAGCTCTAAACATTGCAAACTGATGTTAATTTCTGCAATGCCTGAAACTGTTATTATTTGCAATCTTGCCATGTGTTTTTGAGCATGTTCTAGTCATTTCTGGAGATAGCTCAGTGTTCATGTTTTGTAATGTTTACCTGTACATCATGCCCATGCCTTTTGTTTTTATGTTGAGGTCCTGTAGCATGTTGTTTTGATGCTTGCAATATGCCTAGTTGCTGTTTTGGACAGATTGTCCTTATAACTTGTATAGGGTGTATGTGTTGAACCGCTGTCGCTTTTGAGTGTGCTCTATATGAAACTTGCTTGATTTTGCATGTAGTTTCATATTATCATGTTGCATCCTTGTTTTGAGGTGTTTGCTTGATGTTTGTATGCATTTTGCATCAATGCCATGTTTATCTTGTTTTGCTCATATCTTCTAGGCCGAGTCTCAATCTAATGAACTTTATATGTAACTTGACTAGAATTTCGTGTAGATCATCGTGGAGCATCTTAACTTGCTGTTTAACAACTTGAACATAAGGTTTATTCAGATCTGGACCAATTTCGAAATTTGCATATGAGGACTTCACCGGAATTGTTATATGTTGTTCCCGCCTCATTTAAACTTGCCTTTGATGTGTTGCTCTTGTTTGCATCATCTCTCTTGCCATGAGTAGCTTCATGTAGCTTTGTCATGCATCATGTTTGTTGTGCATCATGTCTTGTTCATGTGTGGTGTGTTTACTATGTTGTGTGCTTCTTCTTGTTAGTTCCTGCTTTCGCTATGATCGGAGGATTCGCTCTGCCTACGCTTGGTTCGCTTCATCCGCTCATCTTCTTCATGGACTCGTTCTTCTTCCTTATGGGATTTCAGGCAAGATGACCGCCACCGGATCTCACTACTATCATTGCTATGCTAGTTGCTTCGTTTCTATCGCTATGCTGCGCTACCTATTACTTGCTTATCAAGCCATCCCAAATTGCCATGTCAGCCTCTAACCTTTTGTCACCCTTCCTAGCAAACCGTTGTTTGGCTATGTTACCGCTTTGCTCAGCCCTCTTATAGCGCTGTTAGTTGCAGGTGAAGATGAAGTTTGTTCCTTGTTGAACATGGAGATGTTGTTCCTTGTTGAACATGTTTACTTGTTGGGATATCACAATATATCTTATTTAATTAATGCATCTATATACTTGGTAAAGGGTGGAAGGCTCCGGCCTTATGCCCGGTGTTTTGTTCCACTCTGCCACCCTAGTTTCCGCCATATCGGTATTATGTTCCCGGATTTTGCGCCCCTAACGCTGGTCGGGTGATTTATGGGACCCCTTGACAGTTCGCTTTGAATAAGACTCCTTCAAAGAAGGCCCAACATTGGTTTTACATTTGCCTCACCTAGCCTTTTTTCCCTTGGGAGTCGCGATCCCGAGGGTCATCTTTATTTACCCCCGGCCAATGCTTGTTCAGTGTTGGTCCAAACTAGAGCCACTTATGGTGCCGCTTCGAGGCAACTTGGGGTATCGCTTGGTGTCAGACGTAGTGTTCATCCGTCGTGGCCTCGAGACGAGATATGCTGCAGCTACTATCAGGAGTTGAAGACGCCGGGAGGTCTTGGCTGGTCTTGTTTTATTGCTGTGAATGTCTTGTAGCCGGATTCCGAGACTGATCGGGCTTCCCGGAGAAGGTCTATTCCTTCGCTGATCGCGAGCTTATCATGGGTTGTTGGGACACCCCCGCAGGTTTGAACTTTCGAAAGCCGTGCTCATGTTATGTGGCGATGGAATTTGTTAATGTCCGTTGTAAACCCGTTGATCTTAATTAAATACACCAACCGTGTGTGTAATGTGAGTGTCTTTTCGGGTTGATCGAGAGGAGAACACGGTTTCGGGTTATGTTTGACGAAGTAGGAGTTCAGGATCACTTCTTGATCATTACTAGTTGACACCGCCTTTGTTTCTCTCTCTCGCCTCATTTGCGTATGTTAGCCACCATATATGCTTAGTCGCTGCTGCAACCTCACCACTTTACCCTTCCTTTCCCATTAAGCTTTGCTAGTCTTGATACCCATGGTAATGGGATTGTTGAGTCCTCGTGGCTCACAGCTTACTACACCACCAGCAAGTGTACAGGTTTATGGATGATCATGACGCGGAGAGCGATGTTTGCTTGTTTTGGAGTTCTTCTTCCGCTTCCTCTTCGATCGTGGATAGGTTCCAGTCGGCAGCCGGGCTAGCAGGTGGATGTCGTTTGAGTTTCTGTTTATGTTTCATCCGTAGTCGGATGTTGATCTTGTATATGATGTTGATGTATTCTTGTGGCATTTGTGCCTTATGTATGTATCCCCATCTATTATGTAATGTTGATGTAATGATATCCACCTTGCAAAAGCGCTTCAATATAGTGGTCTATCCTTGGTGGGACCGCCGAGTTCCTTTTGGATAGGGTCGATATTGGGCGTGACAAGTTGGTATCGAGTTTCGACCAATTCTAGGAGCCCCTTGATTGATCGTGGTAGTTTGGCCGTTGTTGAGTCTAGAAAAAACTATTTTCGGAGTCTAGTTATATCGGAGAGTAGGAATTCTTTTACTCTTCTTCGCTTTCGCTTCCGGTGAGGAATCTTGACGAGGTGTTTTGAATTACTCCCCTTCAAATTTTTTCTTTAGGATCACGCAGTAGGTTTTTCGATCGTTGTTCCTCGCCTTTTATCCGGTGCATTTTCGCAAGTCGACTCACCCTTCTTCATCTTTTGAGTTCAATCCGGCTTCTTCCTCCGACGCCGCTTGTTTTTCCTTGTCCGGTTGTCCTTGTTTTTCCCACCCACCCTCCCCTTTCTTTCTGAACCGAGTCTCAGAATCGAGTATCCATCCTACTCATGGAAGTCTTTGCTTTCTTTCCTCAATGATTTTCAACCGTCTTTTCTTCAAGATATTCGTCGATTTCCTTCCAAGTTGTCTTTGTTTTCCGCCTCCACCCCTTTTTTCTTCCCGGAGTTCGAGTTTCTTCCAACCATCAATTTCTATTCTGTTGGAGTCTCTTCTGCCTTTTCCTCAATTATTTCAACCGTGAATTCTCGCCTTGTTCGACATTCTTCATCTCTTTCTTTTTCCGTGGATTCAATTCAAGTTATCGGTTGATCATATTCTTTCCTCGGCTCAAGTGTTTTCCCTCGCTCCGCTTGCCAGCTTTATCCTTCCCGAGTTCTCAAGACATCTCGGAGATCTTATCTGTGTTCCAATTAATTCGAGGTTGTCACCTCATTCAAATATTTCAATTGTTCCGTGCATCATCTATCTGCTCAACATCCCTTTCCAACGGTGTTTTCTTTTAGTGGGCCCTAACCTATGTGTCTTCCCAGTGATCTTACTCGACTCTTCTAATTTCCTGAGTTATTCTCAATTCTTTTCAAGTGTGACGAAGAATGAATTTCATCAATCGATGCCTTTTCCAAGATCGATTTCAAATCATTTCATTGTTGGCTCAACCTCTTTGCTTTTCATTCTTCCCGAGTATCTCAAGAATTTTGGTGGTGTTTCGCCATCATTTGAAGACCGAAGAAGAGTTTTTCCTCTAAATCTTGTCCGTTTCCCCGAAGATTCATGGTGCTAGCTCGATGTTATCCTCTTAATGTTTCCATTTGTCGTGAAATTCTTTTCATCCATCCGAGTATTTCAGGAGTTGCTTTTCTCGTCTCGATCATCCGGAGGTCATCTTTTTCGAAGATTTCTTCGCTCTAAGTTTTCACTTTCGCTCTATCTCAATATTCTTCCGTGCTTCGTTCAACATTCTTCAATCAGCCCATGATCTCTTCGTTCTTCTTTGCATTTTAATTCCCTCAAGTATCTTCTTCGTGCTTTCCTAATTCTTCCCGCATGATTCATTCTTTCTTCGCTCATTTTCATTTCTAACGGTGGTTCGCTCAAGATTTTTTTTCCTTGATTATCATTTTAATCCATTCGTTTCTTTTCAATCCTACCGTGGTTCATGAAGACTTCTCAAGTTTTGTGCTATCCCTCTCAATCCTTTTTCAAGAAGAATAAGTAGATATGCAAAATCCATTGTTGTCATCAATTTAATTTGATGAAGGATAAGCATACAATAAATCTTATTCTTATTTCCCAAGTGATTAATCCCTTCCTTCGAGTTTGTTCTTGATGAATAAATTCTAGTTCCAAGTGTTTTCATCTTTTCTTTCCGGAGTTCAATTTTTTCTCGGCCATTTTCGTCGGAACCTCCATCTAAATCATCATCGCAAGGCTCATCTTATTCTTTCATCCTTCATTTCTATCTCATCATCCTTTTGTTACCGGAGTTCTTCATGGTGGTTCTTCATGATTTAATTCATTCTTCAAGAGTTCATCAAGATTTTGGTGGAGTTCAAGTATCCTCCTTCGCCTCAAGTGCAATTAAATCTCAGTATTCTTTTTGAAGTGGAGTTTTGCATTTCTTCGTTCTTCTCAGCTATCCAATCATTTTCCGCTTGTGGTGGTTATCACCTCATAATTTTGAGATGTTATCCATAAGTCCACAACAAGCTATTCTTTCGTTGTTGATTTTTCTCAACAACTCTGCTCAACTTCTTCCTTCTAAGTTTCTTTTTCATTCCATTCTTTCAATTCTTCCCGAGGTTTGAAGCCTTGTCATTTTCATCAAGTGTCATTCCATTTGGCTCAAGTTCTTGTTTTCTATTCTTTCTCTCAATTCTTTTCAACCGCAAGCTGCCTAAATCCTTTTTCAATTTTATTTCTTCATTTCTTATCTCGTCGAACCGAGCTGTTTCATAGTCTATCATTGATTCCGTGAGCTTTTTGATTCTCGCCATTCTCGTCGTTCTCTCTTCTTCTCGAAAGTGCTCTCGATTCTTTGCTTCTTCTCTTGAGTTTTTGTTTCACCTCATCCTTTTTCCTTCCGTTCGGTCCTAAGATCTCGGACTAGATCTCTTGTTAGTGGAGGAGTGTTGTAACGCTTCCGGATTCAGCGCGCCAGTGTGTCCATCGCTTATTCTGCGTTGTTGCCATGTCATTTTTTTCTGTGTGTCTCTTTGCCATGTCATCATCCGCATTTCATATCATGTCATCATGTGCATTTCATTTTGCATACGTGTTCGCCTCATGCATCCGAAAGCATTTTCCCTGCTGTCCGTCTGCTTGCAATCCGCACTCCTATGTCTCCCGGCGCCTTTTTACCTCTTTTTTCATGTAAGCGGTGTTAAACGGTTCTGAATGGACCGAGGTTTGTCAAGTGCCTTGGTATAGCACCGTAGACCGCTTGTCAAGTTTCGGATCATTTGGAGGTCGTTTGATACTCCAACGGTTAACCGGCAAGCGCAAAGCCTCTTTTTGTTTGCAGCCCAACACTCTTTGAGTGGCCCAAAACCCACCAAACTCCCTCCATGTTCTCGGTCGCTCGATCACGATCAAGCGTGGTCAAAACCGCACCTCATTTGGACTCTCCTAGCTCTCTACCTATAAATCAGTCCCTCCTCAAATTCGCGGATCATTTCTCAGACGTAAACCCTAAGCCCTTCTTCCCTCACGCCACCGGACATGTCCTTATCTGCTACGCTGACCTCATGGCCGACACGCCACCTGGCCCAATCTTGCATGCCATCACCACTCCCTGGCTGCTTCTCGCTTCCTCGGGTAATCACCAGCCTGCTGGCCTCTTCTCTCCTCCCCGTCACGCTGCTCATGAGTTTGCTGCCTGCTGAGCCTGCCTCATTGCTGTCTGGCTGGCCATTCGGCGCAGTTCACTAGGCTGCCGCTTCGCCCGGCTGGCGCATGCTGCCTGCTCATTGCTGCCATCTGGGCGACCTCTGACTGCTGGGCCACGAGCTCTCTTCCGCTGGGCCTCGGCATGTCGCCTGCTTCCCGGCCGCCTGCCGCTGGAGCCTTCCTCACGCTGGAGCTCACATGAGCCAGCCGCTTTCGCCTGGCTGATTAGCCATTGTTGCCAAGGCTAGTTCTCGGCCATGCCGGCTTCGCTTCTCTGGCCGCTTTCTCGTCGGCACAGCCGAGCTTCTCCTGCCGGGCCGACTCAGGTTGCTCCTGTTCCTCCGTCACATGCATCTCTCGAATGAAGCCTCCGCCCTGCTTTGAAATCCACGCCAAGGCTTGACTTCCCCTAAAATTCATCTAAGTCCCGAGCATTTTTGATATTTTGTGCCATTTTCATTGCATCACATTTCTCTGTCATCGTAGTCTGCTTATGCTGTGGTAATATGTCAAAATGTTCGCCTCAATGAGTAGATCATTTCATCTCATTGCATCATTTTCATTTGAGCTCATCTTGATGCCTGAAATGCTGTAGAAGAGTGCTATGTGATGTTAGTTTCTGATTTTTATCGTAACTTGCACTTTTGTCATTTTTGCCATGATTGATGTGTGCATCCTATGAACTTGAGTCCTACATGTGTTTTGTAATATGCCATGTCTTCTTTCCAGTGGTGCTTGCTATGTATTTTTGTGATCTATGTGGTGACTAGCACAAGCATGCAAACTAGGTGCCATGTTGTTGCTGATTTCAGCCCTGTTTTGTTGTTATTTTGATGCCATGTTAACTTGATGCTACAGAGAGATCCATGCATATTTTGAGATACTTCAGTAAGGATGTTTTGTAAACATGTCTTGCTTCATCCATCCATGCCCTTGTTTGCAATTATGGAGTGCCATAGCTTGAGTCAATCGAGCTTCTCTACTTTTGCTATCAAAATGTTTCCTGCAGATTGTTTACATGTTATTCAATTTTGCCAAGGTTGTTGTGGATTGATCCATGTATGCTATGTTGTTGTTTCTGCCATGTATAGCTTCTATGTACATGTCTTCTTGATGTATGTATGCTTACATTATCATGTATTGCTCTGTGGTGAGTGGTTCAAGCTCACCAACATGCCTACTTGTTATCAGTTTTTGACATGCCATGTTTGAATCTAATAACTAAACTTGCCATGTTTACATGGGTGCCACTATATTTTCTGATCCTTTTGGCTTATGGTCAGTAAAGGACTTTTGTTCTATGTTATTAGTAGATTCATGCCATGCCTTTGTTTGCCATGATAAGTTCCTGTAACATGTTGTTTGATAGCTCTAAACATTGCAACCTGATGTTAATTTCCGCAATGCCTGAAACTGTTATTATTTGCAATCTTGCCATGTGTTTTGAGCATGTTCTAGTGATTTATGGAGATAGCCTCAGTGTTCATGTTTTGTAATGTTTTACCTGTACATCATGCCCATGCCTTTTGTTTTTATGTTGAGGTCCTGTAGCATGTTGTTTTGATGCTTGCAATATGCCTAGTTGCTGTTTTGGGACAGATTGTATTAAACTTGTATAGGTGTATGTGTTGAACCGTTGTTCGCTTTTGAGTGTGCTCTATATGAAACTTGCTTGATTTTGCATGTAGTTTCATATTATCATGTTGGATCCTTGTTTTGAGGTGTTTGCTTGATGTTTGTATGCATTTTGCATCAATGCCATGTTTAATCTTGTTTTGCTCATATCTTCTAGGTCGTAGTCTCAATCTAATGAACTTTATATGTAACTTGACTAGAATTTCGTGTAGATCATCGTGGTGCATCTTAACTTGCTGTTTAACAACTTGAACATAAGGTTTATTCAGATCTGGACCAATTTCGAAATTTGCATATGAGGACATACCTGAATTGTTATATGTTGTTTCGGCCTCATTTAAACTTGTTTTGATGTGTTGTTCTTGTTTGCATCATCTCTTGCCATGAGTAGCTTCATGTAGCTTTGTCATGCATCATGTTTGTTGTGCATCATGTCTTGTTCATGTGTGGTGTGTTTACTGTGTTGTGTGCTTCTTGTTAGTTCCTCGCTTTCATGCATCGTGAGGATTCGCTCGCTCACGCTTGGTTCAAGCTTCATCCGCTCATCTTCTTCATGGACTCGTTCTTCTTTCTCTTGTGGATTTCAGGCAAGATGACCGCTACCCTCGATCTCACTACTATCATTGCTATGTTAGTTGCTTCGTTCTTTCGCTATGCTGCGATACCTATTACCTGTTTATCAAGCCATCCCAAATTGCCATGTCAGCCTCTAACCTTTTTGCACCCTTCCTAGCAAACCGTTGTTTGGCTATGTTACCGCTTTGCTCAGCCCTCTTATAGCGTTGTTAGTTGCAGGTGAAGATGAAGTTTGTTCCTTGTTGGAACATGGAGATGTTGTTCCTTGTTGGAACATGTTTACTTGTTGGGATATCACAATATATCTTATATAATTAATGCATCTATATACTTGGTAAAGGTGGAAGGCCCGCCTTATGCCCGGTGTTTTGTTCCACTCTTGCCGCCTCTAGTTTCCGTCATATCGGTATTATGTTCCAGATTTTTATGCCCTAACGCTGTCGGGTGATTTATGGGACCCCTTGATAGTTCGCTTTGAATAAGACTCCTCCAGCAAGGCCCAACATTGGTTTTACCATTTGCCTCACTCTAGCCTTTTTCCCTTGGGAGTCGCGAGATCCCGAGGGTCATCTTTATTTACCCCCCGGCCAATGCTTGTCTGGTCGGTTGGTCCAACCTAGAGCACTTTATGTGCCGCCTCCAGGCAATCCGGGGTTGGTTTAGACAGACGTAGTGTTCTCATCCTGGTGTGGCCTCGACGACGAGGTGCACGCCATACTATCGTGGATTCGGCAAGATCGAGGTCTTGGTGGTCTTGTTTTATTGCTGTGAATGTCTTGTAGCCGGATTCCGAGATTGATCGGTCTTCCGGGAGAAGGAATATTCCTTCGTTGATCGCGAGAGCTTATCATGGCTTGTTAGGACACCCTGCAGGGTATAAACTTTCAAAGCCGTGCTCTGCTGTTATGTGGCGATGGAATTTGTTAATGTCCGTTGTAGAAAACTTGGCAAATCTTAATTAAAATACACCAACCGTGTGTGTAACCGTAGAGTGTCTTTTTTCGGGTTGATCGAGAGGAGAACACGGTTTCGGTTATATGCTTGACGAAGTAGGAGTTCGTGATCACTTCTTGATCATTACTAGTTGACGACCGTTCCTTTGTTTCTCTTCTCGCTCTCATTTGCGTATGTTAGCCACCATATATGCTTAGCTGTCTGCAAACCTCACCACTTTACCCCTTCCTTTCCCATTAAGCTTTTATAGTCTTGATACCCATGGTAATGGGATTGCTGAGTCCTCGTGGCTCACAGATTACTACACCACCAGCAGGTGAACAGGTTTTGCGATGATCATGACGCGAGAGCGATGTTTATTGTCTTGGAGTTCTTCTTCTCGCTTCTTCATCGTGGGATAGGTTCCTGTGTCGGCAGCCAGGGCTAAAGGCAGTGGATATCGTTTGAGTTTTGTTATGTTTCATCCGTAGTCGGATGTTGATCTTGTATATGATGTTGATGTATTCTTGTATGCTTGTGCCATATGTATGTATCCCCATCTATTATGTAATGTTGATGTAATGATATCCACCTTGCAAAAGCGCTTTCAATATGCGTGGTTCATCTGTGGGACCGCCGAGTTCCTTTTGGATAGGGTCGCACATTGGCGTGACACCTTCAGGCGACTCCCCAGTGGTTCGAATCCTGAGGGTTTTGGCTTAACCCGTGATCCGATAGAGAGAGATACTTTGTGTTAAAGTTTCTTAGATTCCCGAAGATGCACGTATGGTGAACTATTATGTGATGTTTTATACGTACGATTTATTTTTTGATTGTCTTCTTATGAGTGGCGGGGGCTGAAGCGATGGTCTTTTCTGCCAATCTATCCCCTTTAGAGCATAAAGGTAGTACTTCATTCCTCGATAACTAATAGATTTTTGCAATAAGTATATGAGTCTTTTTATGACCAATGTTGAGTCCATGGTTTATACGCGATTCTCACGCTCCACCATTGCTAGCCTCTCTGTGCCACGCAACTTTCGCCAGCATTATACACCCACAATATACCTTCTCAAAACAGCCAACATACCGCTTGGGTTGGTGCATATATGCCAAAGGATGGCTTATCATGGAGGGGGGTAGTAGAACGTCAGCCGGTGCCTCGAAACGGGATGAGCGTAAGACATGCACATCGGCAAATCTTTTATCCCAGTTTGTGGGTCTCTCGAGGAGATAACACTCCTAATCGTTGCTCAGGGTCTCCGTGATGATCACTATGGCAAAGTGAGTACAAAGATGCCTTTTGAGCAGTGCCAGGTGAGGAAGGAGAAGGCACGGCTAGCCTTTTCTCTTCCTCTATGTGTCTAAACTACTAGGTTCCAACCCTTGCATGGGTGCTCAGGGTTTAGAGGCCCTATCTGGGGTACAATGGTAATCCGGCTGGGCGCTGGTCTCACTGCTGGCCTTAGGTCGCCGCCTTCCTCCGCTGACTCGGGGTTCACTGACTAGTGGGCCCCGCCGACGGTCCAGATGGGGCCGACAATTTCTCGTCTGGTATGGGTTCTTGCCGCTGCAGGTTATCAGAGGCTTTAATGACACTTAGTCTGGGGCATGGCACAGCAGCCCATCAAGGGCGTCATCACTGCTATTTCGCCTTGTTCTGCTTAATGGCGACGGAGCTCAGGGAGGGGCCGTCCGACTTCGGAGGCCGATTCCAACGGGTCCGCTTTTGGGGCGTTTCACTTTCTCTGACTCCGCCGACAAAGGGTCTCTGCCTTCGGTCGTATGACAGCCATCGTGGTACAGGAATCTGCCCACGGGCCGACGCGTGTGGTATATAAGGCGCGGACGGACATCTCCGCAGACGGCGCTTCGTGGCTATGCTCGTTTTAAGAGCGGGCGGGACCAGCAGGCGGTTTATCCCATCCCGCCAGAGTCGCCATGCAGGAGTGGAGAGACGGGCCGACTCCGTAGCCGGCTTCATTGGAGGTCGCGGCTTGAGTCGGCTTGTCCCGAGGCCGCCTCGACTCGGCTAGAGGGCCTGGCACTGCCGCCACTCTCAAGGCAGCTGCCTTGGGGTCTTGAGGGCGCACCGCCTGATGTTTTGAAAGGTCCAGGCTCGGTCTGCCACCAGGCCCATTACTCCGGCAAGAGTCCCCTGTTGTGAGGCGCCAGGGCAACATGTCGAGGAGCCTCGACAGCTTCATCCTTTGGTAGAAGAATCTAGACTCGCCCGCTGCCTCCATCTTGAGCCGACTAGCCGGAGTCGGCCTTTGCAGGGGCCGCTTGCTCTTCAAAGGTTTCAAGGTCGAGCGGGATCCGGCGGCGTGTTCGATAAGCTTCCTGCAGCGTCGCTATGGGCCCGCCACGCGACGCCACGCGGCAGGGCTACCGCCAGCCCATCGCACAGGATAAGACAGCCCTCAGCGGGCTCGCATTACCACGCCGCTGCAGCGGATCTCGCGCGTCGCGGCGAAGTTAGCTCCCCACGCGCTACTTCCACGCAGAACGCTGGGTTAAATCGTGGTGGCGTGGGGACGGGCGCAGTTATCCCACACCGCCGCTTCGCAGCCTAGGGCGCTAAGTAGGCGGGAGGGAGGGACGGCGACGCACGCGCACCTCTCTTCCCCGCCCTCTTGCTCCTCGCCTCGCCTTCTTCCTTGCTCGCTGCGCCAACTCGCGCCACGGAGATGAGCTCTCATCCGCCGCCAGCCCCCACCGCTCCGGCGTAGGGACGGCTCCATCATCGACGATGATATCATCGAAGTTTTTCACAAACGCACCGCATCCACGGCAGCCACCTAGTGCGGACTCACAAGGCCGAGGGAGAAATCACGCCGCCGGAGGAGGGCGAAGCGGTAATTTCCGCAGCACTCATGCGCTGGCTAGGCTGCCGGCGAAGCGCTTCTTCCGCTGCTTTGAGTTCTTCGGCTCAAAGCACCACTCACCCCCAACACGGTGGTGCTGCTGGCCTCACATCCTTATGCGAGGGCTTTGCGCTCTCCCCACCATCAAGCTGTGGGGAATTCTTCCAGCCAAGCTCGGGACCCACGCCGCCGCGGCGGCTCAGGCGCACGCTCATCGCCAAGAGGAGGCCGTGCCCGAGAACCCTTTTCCGCCATCTCCCGATCAAGTCGGTGAAGATGTGGCAGCGCATATACTTTATAAAAAGAACGCCGCTTCGAGGGCGATCATCAATTTGCCGCCTTTACATGGGCGGCGAGTATGGCTCGACTTCAGCCGGTCCTATAGGGCCCGGACGCTGACCGCAGTAACGCCGCTGTCACAGGTTCGCTGATGACGCAATGAGGGCCTGACCGCAGACTTGTTTCAGCCTGGGCGCGCCGAAGTTCCTCTTCAGGCCGACTCATCTGATCCGGCGATGAGCGTCACGACCCCACCGCTGTGCTCCAAAGACATGCCCCATGGAGGTGGTGGACATGGTGAACTTCTTGGCGAATCAGCCTCACGGAGGAGTGGCAGTTCGGCAAGGAGCCATACTCGCCAACCCCCGCCATTGGTAAGTCGCCTTGCTTTTTGTTTTTCTTCACCAATCCGCTCTAATTTTCCTTGGTCTTCTCCGATTCGAATCCCTCATGCCGCTTTCGGGCGCCGGGCCGGTTATGAATTCTGCCCCGACGGCAGAGCAACGCCGACGACCCGATGAAGCGTGGCGCGAGGAGACCGACGCCGAGGAGGAGGAGGGCCGACGATTCAGCCTTCGCCACTTTCGACATTGGCCCGACGACGACGGCGAGAAGGAAGTCGCCTCGCCGCCAGCAGAAAGCCGCCATCCAGCGCGAAGTCCTCCGCCGCTTTGGGGTCGAGGCGGCGCTAAGAAGCGCCGGGCCGAGTTCGCCAGCGGCCGGGCCAAGAAATTGGGAACGGCCGCGACTCACGCCAAGAGGCTGTCGTGAAGGCTAACCACTCAAGGAAGTAAAGAAGCCACCGCTGGTCTCCGTAAGTATTTTTTATTTTGTCTTGTTTTCTTCTCGTCCGCCTTGTCCGAAGTCTTTCATGTCTTTTTTTTCATCGTGGCCTCACCTTGGAGAGGGGCCCCG
>JAHIAM010008230.1:0-12399 GCA_021605205.1 Aegilops longissima | reverse complement strand
AGGCGGCACCTGGGAATACCGGTGAGGCCGCAAAGTGATATGACGTGTTACATGCTAGATCGGTGTGACTTAGGATCGGGTCCCGATAGCCAAGAGAAGCGTGGCTAATCCGACCAGCGCTGGGCCCTCTCGTTGACGGTATGCGCCAGGGGAACCAGTGACTTGGTCAGACGCGTAGGTTGCCCCTGCGCTCACTCGTGAGTTGCGGTAAGTCCAAGGGTCTGGCTAACAAGCCGACGCATTCGTAGAAGTATGATGGCAGGACGATCCATCGGAGTTCCTCAAAGATCTACACCATCGCGTGCTGCAAGTGACGGGACGACAAGATCCTCGCCAACTACTTCCCTACCGGTACTCAAGCCCAATGTTAGATCTTGGCTCATGCACTTGCCGGACAGTTCCATATCCTCTTGGGCAGATTTATGCCATCGCTTTGTCGGCGCCTTCACAGCGCCACAAGCCTCACGGCCAAGAGAGCGACCTTCATCTCCTTGCCCGTATGAAGGAGAGTCCCCGCAAGTTCACTCGTAGATTCAGCTCGTGCACTACAACATCCCTGATGTCCACCCCCGGTGATCAGGCTGTTATCAAAACATGCGGAACCGCAGGATGAGGGAAGAGATGGCGATGTGCAAAGTCAAGGACGCCAGCGAGCTGTATGCCTGGCCGACAAGTGTGCACGCGGTCAAGAGGGGAGGAGACTCTGTGAGAGAATACAAGTCAGGATCTCGAGGTGTGGAGATTGCCCTGCAAGGAAGCGCCAAGGCGGAATAAGTAAAGAAGAAAGGCAAACACGCAAGTAGTTGTCGAAAGCAGTCCGCAACGGTGGTGCCGCCAAGAAAGCTAAGGTTGGTAGCTCCTGCAAGGAGGTTGCCATGGGCGCCAACTCGCCAAGCTGTGGTGGCACGGACGCGTGATGATCCAACAAACAAAGATCGCAAGATTCACCGCACTAAGGGCCACGACCTCCAGAGTTGCAAGAAGGTCGAAAGCAGCTTGTTGAACAGCGTAGCTGAGTACGAGCGGCGCGACAAGGAGAAGGCCCAGAAGGTGCCTGGGGAGTTAGCAAGAAGCGACCCGCCGGGAGGACGCCAGGCAAGGCCAAGCAAATGCAAGGAGACAGACCTCCCATGGCCACGATAAGGATGAAGACGACGATGACGATGAAGATATGGAAGACGATGAGGCTGATGAGCAGGAGTTTCTAAAGCCACGGAGGTCCTTCAGAGTTGACGGCGGTGCTTCGCATACCTCACACCGCCAACTCAAACAATGGATGCGGAGGTTAATGCAGCAGTAACCATCCGTAGAGTCACGCAAGCCTTTGAAATGGTCCAGCATGCCTATCAACTTTGATATTGAGGACCACCCTCGATCGTGATAATCAGGTCGGGTGCTTGCCGATGTTGGTCTCACCAACTATCCGCAACCTCAAGGTCACCAAGATGCTAGTAGATGGCGGGGTCGGCATAAACCTGATCTCCTCCACGGTGCTCCAGAAACTTCAAATCCTCGACACGAGCTCAAGAGATCGCACATTTCAAGGAATCAACCCAGAAGGAGCAAGCCAAAGGGGAAGATCGCTGTTGTCAACATTTGGCAGTTGAACTAAACTTCAGGATCGAGAGGGTCACGCTTGACGTTGTGATTTTCCATTGCCTTACAATGGAATACTTGGCCGTCCAGCACTGCAGAATGAACGCCAATGCAAGATGAAGAAATTCCAGAGACGAGCATCCCCGTCAAGTAGGCAAGTAAAGAGTGGCTGATGTACTTTGATGGTGCCTTCGCGCAGCAGGTGCCGCGCGTCGCTTATCGCACTCCACCGGAGAACACCTCAAGTACATAGTTCAAATGCACTTTCCCAAGAAGCAAGCAACAAACAATACTGCAGAGTATGAAGGTTTGCTTGCCGGTCTCAGAATTGCGGTAGACCTTGGGATAAAGAAGCTCATTGTTAGGGGTGACTCGCAGCTTGTCGTCCGCCAAGTAAACAAAGATTATCAAAGTCCGTTGATGGAAGCCTACGTTGATAAAGTGAGAAAGCTAGAAGAGCACTTTGATGGCCTACAAATGGAACATGTTCCGAGAGCTCAGAATGATATTGCTGATGGCCTGTCAAAGTGCACCGCACTCAAGTTACCTGTGGAACGAGGGATTTTCGTGCTCAAGCTGACCACCCTGATGGAGACGCTGGATGGCGCCAAGGAGCGGGAGGTGGCCCTGTTGGAGACGATCAAGACCAACGAGGAGCTGCTGACGAGCACGACGCCCGTAACACCTTCAGAGAGAACGTGATGCACCGGACGGAGGGTCTTGTGGATACTGCCGCCGCCATCGACAAGGAGCTGATGGAGCTGGGATGGTGGATCTTGGTTCTCCGAGGAGCGCCCAACCAGCGCCAAGCTCACTGCTCTCAAGGGCGGACGGCTTCCATGCGCTCCGGAAGAGATCCCGGCATGGCCGAGGAATCGCGCCAGATCTCGCAGAGCCTCCGTATGGTGTTGATGAAGGTGGCCTTCCGCAATCCAAAGGCCAACCTCAACGGCGCCCTCGATCCTTGCCGCCAGATGCCGATGTGGAGGCGCCAAAGCCCTTGTCGCACCCATGGTGGACAAGGTGGGCAAGATCAAGCGGGTTGATGGTGACCATGTAGACTAGGCCGCCAATTTTATCTTTCCCTTGTTGCTGCCTGATCATGTTTAGGAGAACAATTTATTAGATCTCATGCAAGCTATTTTGTAATATAACTCTATCTTAGGCAATGATTGCAATGTTATTTCCTTTACTTGATTCCTTCAGAATGATTTGGAGGTGACGCTAGGTTTTGAGCCTTCGACAAAGTATTTGCCAAGAGAAAGGACTGCAGGAGCTTGCCTGAAGGCCACAAGGCACACGCAGCAGACCCGAAGAGGAACTTGCCGAAGGCTTGGTGAGCTTACAAGCCTCGCGCGACAGGATTCAGCCGCATGCAGCAGTAATGCTCTTCCATTCCACTCAAGTTCAGCCATGCAGTGCAGCGCAGAGCGGCGCATGTGCACTGGTTGCCAGAGCCCTTTCGCACTGTTTAGCGACATGACGGCATTTATTGCTTTGTCCTTGAAGTTAGGGTAGGATACATCGCATAAAGTAGCTGTACTAACCGCAACTCATTTTCCCATTTTGCCTCTTGTCTACATTGCCACCGTACAGCTACTTTGTACAGGTATCCTACTAATTCGACGCAAGGGACAAAAGCATAAATGCCCGCCATGTCGCCTAAACAGTGCAGAAGGACATCGGGGCGCCACCGCCGCCACGATGGCACCCCTGGCCTTTCACCGCTCTCCGGCTGCAGACCTCTTGACACGCACCCTGAATGGCCCCATGGCGACAAGTTGGTGGATGAGCCTGAGCGGAGATGAAGAGAGGTTGCTGCAGCGGCTGAATCCTTGTCGCGCCCGGAAGCTTGTCGCCACCAGCCATCCCGCAAGTTCCTCTTGCCTGTCTTGTCTTCTCGTGTGCCTTGAGGGCCTTCCGCAAGCTCCTCTTGCCGGGCCTTGTCTTCTGGCTTAAATATTTTGTTCTTTGAATGGCTCCAAAGGAACCACGGAGGACCTTATGGTCACTATGCAGCCCGCCTGGGTGTGCAGCCGTCACGCACGTTCGGAATACTAGGGTACCTCTACTCTAGTACACCGGTCAGAGCCCCGGCTACACACACGGTGCGAGCGCTGTTGGCCAGGCCCAAAAAAGGCATCGGGCACACGCGCCATATCACGCCCATTTGCTCCGACCCACCACGCCCCCACGAACAAAGACGCATCGAACGTGGGCCATGGGAGAGATCGGGGCTTTTTAATTGAAAAGGAACGCCACGCCTCTCCCTCCTTATAAACAGGGGAATCAGGCAGGTCGCCCACCTCGCCATTTGCTGTCCCATCTTGAAACCACCGACGCCCCCTTCTTCTCTAGCTCAAGAGAGCAACACCGCCTCATCGCCACCAGCGCCATCAACGCTGCCGGTCTCTCGCACCACCTCCGCCATGGCCGGAAGCCGACAAGGGAAGGACGGAAGTCGGCGAGCGCAGCGGCTCACGCGCTGCGAAGGAGCGGCCCTCTTCCCCTAGCTCGACGCAGCGAGCCGAGGGAGGGCTACTACCCTTCGGTCGACAGAGACGCGGCAGCATCCGCAAGACGAAGGTACTCTCCGCCGCGATCGTAGTCGATTCGAGCGGTACCCTTCTTCGGCCTTTCTATTGTGGCTCGCCGCTTCTCTCGAAGTTCTTCTCGACATCATGAACACCTACGGGTTTCGCCTTGATTTCACCCCAACGCTGTCCTCGACCATGGCGTTTTCGACACCTCTGCAAAAACTTTGTCGGAGTCCACCCAAACATAGCCCTTTTCCGCCACTTCTTCATGCCCCGCCGACAGAGGAGAGCCACTTGCCGGAGGGATTGCTTGGATCTCCGGATCGCAAGAAAGAACCTATCTCGAAGGAGAGCTCGCAAAGCAAGTGGGAGGAGGAGCCGATTGGTGTTGGATCGCTGAGGAGAACCCGCAGTCTTTTCAAGGCTCAGCGCCAAACTCCAATAGTGCGTGGCAACGATTGGAGCAACTTGCCGGAAGATGCTAGGTTGAAGATTGCAGGACCGGATCCTCACTCAGTTTGCCGGATTCACAGAGGCGCAGCTTCGAGATTTCTTGCGCCAGACGCTTCCCTTGCAGGAGAGGAGGAGACCTGCTTGGGAGTTCCAAAACCCGCTGGATATCATGAGGTTGCGCCTGGCCTCAACTAGAATTTCACCGCCTTTGAGTTGGACGCAATTCTTCGGAGTTGTTCAAGCATGACCCCGATCACCCCGAAAGGTTCATGTTGCCGAGGGAGTCGCCCCATTGTGCAACAACTTCGCCGACCGCATCCGCGCTTATGATGCCTTTGTGCGACGTTCACATGGGATCGTTTCCAACTCTGGCAAGAGCTGCGGACGACGCTGCAGGCGCCAGCTTCGATAGTTTGAAGAAGTGCCGATCCGCCTCGGGACGAAAGCAGGTGGCTCACCTGCTGGCCACACGAGGCCAGATACGCTTCAGGCCGAGGAGGATGGTGCATTGCCCACGGGCGTAATTCGGATTCACCGTGGAGGAGGCAGAGAGCAGAGGCGTGCAAGTTTGCTGACGAGAGGAGCTTGCCGGTGAGGAGGAGCTCAGCCGAGCCAAGAGCGAAGTCCGCCGAGGGCGCTTACTCCACACCTTCAAGTAGCTTGTTGCAGAAGCGAGCCTGCAGCTCCACCAAGAAGCGCTGCCAAGAAGGTCGGGGAAGTGATTTAGGCTTACAGACGAGCCAATAGTCAACGCTGAACGACAGGGACGAATTCCACCGCTGCAAGCACTGCTATGCCGGGCTGGAGCACCCCACACTGCCGCAATAATCGGGCGGGATCCTCTCAGCCACTGCTGCCACCTCAGCCAAGCGCATAAGGGAACTTACCTCCACCTCTTCACACCGGAGGCTAACCGAATTTGATCTCTCCGCTACCAGCTCCCGATTTGCGGAAGAAGAAGAAGAGTAAGCTTTTGCGTCAGGTTTGTATTTCTTCAATTTGGCTGCTTTGTCTTGTATCCGACGGTTTTTCTTCCAACTTTTCCTTTTTTCGTGACGCTGGCTCGTGAGAGCGCCAAGAGAGCCAAGACTCCGTGGTTGTCATCGAAGATGATCTCCTCAGTGGCACACGGGAGGCGGGCTCGAGACCCTCTTTGCCGACTCCTTAGAACCTTCCTCAAAGCAGCCCCTCAGCAGTAAGTATTTGGTTTATTTCTTACTGCTAGGTGTGCATGGGTGCCCTTCTTTGTTGATATCTCGATTTGTTGATTTGTGTAGGAGCAGAGCAGCCTCACTGGGAGGGCCCGAAGCCGCCCCCGAAATTCGTTCCGCTTCAACCACGCCCGCCAAGGGAGAATTCTCCGCAAGGGAGCGCCTCCCAAGAAGGAGGCTTCTTCGACAAGGGAAGTTTCTTCGACAAGGGATGGCCAAGCGATCCTCCGTGTAGGAGATCATGGCCACAGCATCCCATCGCAGTAACCCTTTTCGCGTGACAATTTCTTGCTTCTTTTTTTTTTCTTCCGTTTCTTCTTCTCAACATTTGCTTGATTGTTCTTTCTCTTTTCGATCGCCGATCCATCTCATCGGAGAGCCGATGGAGACCGAGGTCGCCACAGAGAGGACACGCGCAACATCGACGATGTCGCCACCATGGAGGAAGAGGTCGGGCGCCGATGGGTCCGCCGCGAAGAGAAGCAAGCTAAGGCTGCCAAAGGCTGGCGTAGGGTTCTGGTGATCAGACACTGACGACCCCGAGGTCCGCAGGAGTGCCAGTGCTACACCGACCACCGATCCTCCGCCACCGATGCAGCATAAGCTCGAAGAGCCCCAGCCCGGCCACTTATTCAAGGCCGCCGACGGCGTTTCATCAAGCTCCTCAAGGCCGAGCCTGTGGCGCCGGCCAAGGGGAGACCTTTGACGAGAGTTGTTTCGCTTCCGCATGGTCTCAAGCTGGTCGACGCGCTGCATAAAGCAGCAGCCGGGAAGTTCGAGGAGGAGCTAGCCGCCGAAGCTGCGTTGCCTCTTACCGCGCTCGGCAAGCCAAGTTGGAGTCCCGGAAGTGCTTGTCGCGAGGGCGGGAGCAGCATGGAGAAGCGCAGAAGAGCTCCGGGCGCTAAATCAAGAAGCTCTCCTCGACGTAAAGTAAGAGCGGGCGACTCTGCCGAAGAGCGTGATGTTTTCATCCTTGAGAAGGCCGAGGTCGAGGAGCAGCAACGGCTTGCCGCAGAAGCTATCTCACAAGAAGAAGGTGAGCGCGGGCGAGCGGAAGATCAACTCTGACAGCAATGAGGAAGAGCTTGTACGCGTCGGCAGCAATACTTGCTGGAGCTCTCAAGGAAGTAAGAGACGCTGCCGCAGCTGCCGCACCGCCGAGGCCGCCAAGAAGGAGTTGGAGATAAAAGTGACGCATCCGAGGCCGCCTCAGAAGAGCGGGCGGAGAGCTTGCCGCTGAAGCACGAAGGCGAGAAGGACGCCACACTCTTGGCGAAGTTGCGTGGCTGCCTCGCCCGAAGGATCAAAGAGCTGATGCCACGCAAGGACTCTAAGGCATGGATCTTGAGCTGAAGCGACCACCCTGATGGAGATTACCGGACGGCGCCAAGGAGCGAGAGGTGGGTCTGGCCGAGAAGATCAAGGCCAACGAGGAGTTGTCGGCCGAAAGTGCCACCGCCTGCATGTAACACCTTCGTGGATAGCTGGAGCTCGACTCAAGGTCTTGTGAATATCGCCACCGCCATCGACAATGGAGCCGATGGAGTTGGGATGGTGGATCTCGGTACCTCTCACGAAGCGCCTCCCAACCCAGCGCCAAGCTCAGCTTGTTCCTCAAGGGCGTAGGACGGCTCTCCAAATGACCCGGAAGAGATCCCAAGCAGCTGGCCGAGAATTCGCCACCAGATCTCAAGCAGGAGCCCTCCAAGGTGTTGATGAAGGTGGCCTTCCCAATCCAGTGTCTCAACCTCAACGGCGTCTCAGATCCGCGCCAGATGCCGATGTGGAGGCGCCAAAGCCCTTGTGGCACTCCATTGTGGACAAGGTGGGCAAGATCAAGCGGGTTGATGGCGACCATGTAGATCAGGCCACCAATTTTATCTTTCCTTGTTTCACCGATCATGTTTAGGAGAACAATTTATTAGATTCATCATAAGTTATTTTGTAATATAACTCTATCTTAGGCAATGATTGCAATGTTATTTCCTTTACTTGATTCCTTCCTTTGTATGTTTGTGCCTTACGCTTTAGGGAACTTGTCGGCGCTGGGCACCTTTGTCAATGGGAAAGGCCGAAAAAGTGAACGTCAAGAGCCTGGTCGGCGGTGCCGTTCCCATAAGCAACCTTGTCGCAACTAGTTGCAGCTCACTTAAGTTGTTGAGCGGACTCAAACAAAGTAAGCATGCAAATAGCTACGAGTTGGTTCCTCCTCACAAGACAGTGTTTTCCAGGTAAAGTACTATCGCTCGAGGAAGATAACTTAAAAATTTAAAACTGATTGCTCAAACTTTAGCAACTTAGCTTTTTCGTCGCTTGCTTCCGGTATAAACTTCCGAAGCGACGCTTGGCGCCCACACCATTATCTTCCTTCCTGCCAACTTGTGGGCGAGGGAACCTTCCTTTCTTTGAGAAAGAGAAAGAAGAGAAAATAAAGTTATGGAGCCTTCGGGTATAGGTAGATGCACAAAATGTCGATAACACATGCAAAATGATGATGAAAGTATGTAATTGACAAGTTGTGCGCACACATGAGCTTTATCGATGCATCGGGTCTGCGCTCGTTTTGTACAAAGGATTACATGCAACATCGGCAAGACTTAGTATAAGGTGGTTGCCGGAACGGGTTCCGCAACCGCCCTATGGGTAAACTTACGGAGATGTTCTATGTTCCAGGAGTTGCTCACCGGAATGCCATCTTCGGTCTCAAGGCGGACAACGCTAGGCCTAGTCACTCGTTTTACCCGATAAGGGCCTTCCCACTTCAAGGCCAACTTGTTGGAATTCTTCGGATCGAACGCTGCCAAGAACAAGGTCGCCTCTAAACTTCGCACTAACTTTGCGGTTATGGAAGCGAAAGCTTGCTGGTACCCAGCAGCTCAGACAACACCCAAGACGGTCCTCTCAAGGAGCAGCAGCCATCTTGTCGCAGCTGCTCTTGGTCAAGCTCATCATAAGCAGCACTGAGGTGACCCGTATACGAAGTTCCATGGGGAGAACTGCCTCGCCCATAGACTAGAGCGAAGGTGTCCGCCAGGACTCGATTTCGGCGCCCCGATCGACCAAAGAACCACCGGCAGCTCCTCAATCCAGTTTCTTCCGTGACTTGTGCAGCCTGCCGAAAAGTTCTGGTCTTGAGCCCCATAACACTTCTACATTTGCCCTCTCCGCTGACCGTTGTTTCTGATGAGCAAAGAAGCAAAGCAGACCTTGGCGCCAAGATCTGGACGATTTCATGAAGGTGCGGCTCGTGAATTGGGTACCGTTGTCGGTGATGATCCGTTAGAATCCCAAATGGCAAACAATTGACCAAGAACTTGATCACGATCAGGTTGTCACCTTCCTCATCGCTTCCACTTCCGACCACTTTGTGAACTTGTCGATTGCAACGCATAAGTACTCAAAGCCCCGACAGCTGGGGAAGGGGCCGAGGATGTCGTGCCCCTGCATCAAAATGGCCGTGGATAAAGGGATCGCCCGAGAGCTTGAGCTGGCTGGTGTATCCGCTTGGAATGGAACCGCACGCTTCACACTTGGTTACTTGTGCAAGTTGCATCCGGAGGGCTGTCGCCGAAGAAACCTTGCCGAACGCTTATGGCTAGTGTTTTGCGCCAATGTGGTGACACATATGCCTCCATGTATCTTCGCCAACAGCTTCGCCCATCTTCCCGTGAATACACTTCAATTTCACACCGTGAGTCTTCTTCAGATAGTGTGTCGTCGACAAACCGTACATACTTGACTGCCGGGCTACTCTTTCCGCTTTCTTCTTGCTCTTCGGAAGCTCTCCGCTCAAGGAAATGGACAATCTGTGCGCCATGTCGGAGCTTATGCTCGACAACAAGGACTAAAGGCACATCTGCTGCACGGGAACATCAGCTTCTACTGCAAGAATCGCGGTCTCCGAGTCTTTATGTTCCCGATAAGCTTGCCGGAGCAAAACTTGTCGGGAGCGCCTCGCTCAACGAACAAACCTTAGGGCTTGTCGGAGCAGATCGCTCCTCACTTTTGATGTTGATCTTGGGGACCTTGGTGGCGGCTTCGGAAGCTCCCGAAAATAGTCACCAGAATCAATTTCTTTCTTTGTTCTGTCCAGTTGATGGTGTTATAGTCAGAGAGTCACTTTGAGCACAAAAACCTGGTTCCACAGTATCTTGAGTGCGCGACTTTGAGTGCCATCAGAATATCATTCTCGAGCTCTTGGAACATGTTCCATTTGTAGGCCGCAAAGTGCTCTTCTAGCTTTCTCACTTCATCAACGAGGCTTCCATCAACGGACTCGATAATCTTTGTTTACTTGGCGACAAGTGCGAGTCACCCCCATAATGAGCTTTATCCCAAGGTGTCATGCATTTCAGACCGGCAAGCAAACCTTCATACTGCAGATTGTTTGTTGCTTGCCCTTGGGAAAGTGATTTGGACTATGTACTTGAGGTGTTCTCCGAGGGCGCGACAAGCAAGACGCCAGACCGCGCTTTGGCAAAAGGCACCCAAAGACATCAGCCACTCTTTACTTCCTCCTTGACGGGATGCTCGCCTCGAATTTCTTCATCTTCGCTACGCCCATTCTGCTATGAACTCTGCCTCTTCTTTGGATAGTTGAAGTGCTTTCAAACTTGAGGCCAAAGCTTGACACTTCCAAAGGCTCCACTCGACAATCCTGCCTGCTGCTTCTGGATTTTGCAATATTCTCTTCAAGGAAAGCGAGTGACAATCTGTTATCTCATGTGCTTGGAAGTAGTGGCTTAGCTTTACCGAGGCCATGAGGAGGCCAAAAGCAATTTCTGCACACCGTAGTACTTTGACCTAGTCCTCGCAGAGGGAACGACAGCAACACGGGCGCTGCACCATCCTTTCTCGTGATCTTCACACACCCAAGCAGATCCATCCTTGTCGGGACCAGTAGCTTGCCGATGAAGCCCTCGCTTGTCGCCTGGATGCATCTGCCATGGTTGCCGGCTCATCATCCTCCTCTCTCCGCTACTAACGCAACACTAACCACTTGATTGGTTGCCGCTATATATAGCAGCAACTTCTCTTGTGGCCTAGGTGCAACAAGTATTGGAGTGGATGATGTATTCTTAAAGTCTCGCAGCGCAGCCTCCGCTCCGAATCCATTTCATTGACCCTGCCTTTTTCAATATTTTGAAAATGGTAGGCCGCCAGCAGATCTAGAGATAAACTCGCTGAGAGCAGCTACGCAACCGCAAGTCTTCGACATCCTTGACGCGCTTCGGTGCTTCAATCTGCTCAATGGCCTTGATCTTGTCGTGGATTGGCTTCAATTCCCTCAGCGAGACACTTAAGAACCCGAGAAGCTTGCGGAAGGGACTCCAAATATGCACTTCTGGGTTGATCTTGAGGTTGATCTTGCGAGATTTGCAAAGGTTTCGCCTAAATCTTGAACCAGAGTTGCTTTGTCTTTGCTCTTGACCACTATGTCCTCCATGTAAGCTTCTACGCTTCGCATTTGCGGCTCAAAAGCGCCATGGACTACTCTTGCAAACGTTGAACCAAAGCATTCTTTAGCCCAAAAGGCATCCGATAAAGTAGTATGTGCCACATGGGTGATGAATGCGGTTTTCCTCATCCTCTTCCGCCATGAAGATCTGATGATATCCTGAATATGCATCAAGAAATGAAAGAAAATCACATCCAGCCATTGAGTCAACAATCTGGTCGATGCGCGACAAGGGAAATGGGTCTTTGGGACAAGCTTTATTAACATCTCGTAAAGTCGATACAAAGCCTCCATTTCCCATTTGCCTTATGCATAACTATAGGATTGGCCAACCAGTAGGATGGAGCACTCTCGACGAGGCCTCGCTGCTTCCAATTTCTTGATCTCTTCGCAATGAATTTTGGCGCCCAACGCTTCCTTTCCCGACTTTTCGCTTGACGGGTCCTGCATGAGGACGTAAGCAGATGGTGCTCAATTACTTTCCTGGGAACACCGATGTCGACGGTTGCCATGCAAACATGTCGACATTCGCCTCAGAAAGCAACGAGCGCGCTTCCTATTTAGGGTCAAGCGTGGCATCGATGGTGAAGGTACCACCTGCCGCCCTCCTTGGCGGACACCTTCTTGGTCTTTGGCGGAGCTGCCATCGCCTTTCTTGTACTTGCCGGTGGAGCTCGATGGTGCGTCCTCGACGGTCACAGCAGCAATCCAAGAGGTGCGCTGCCGGAGTGGACATCAGAGCTCTAGCCGGACTTGGTCTCCTTTTCCCCCGGAGCTTCAAGGCAAGTGGTTTGCTATCTCGCAGCTGCTGCCTCCTAGAGATCTTGTCGGCGCAGATAAGAGCATCCTTCTTGTCGCCATGGACAGAAATGACACTTATCGGGCCGGGCATCTTGAGCAAGTTGTATGCATAATGAGAGGCTGCCATGAACTTGGCGAAAGTGCCGACGATCCAAGTATTCCATTATAAGGCAACGGAAATCAGCAACGCCGAATGTGACCTCTTAGTCCCGAAGTTTAGCTCACGCCAAATGTTACCGCAACGTGATCTTCCTCCTTGCTCCTTCCCGGATTAATTTTGAATGTGCCCCGAGTTTGCGTGGATCTTAAGCCGAGCACCCGGGAGGATGTTTGCCGCCCCGCC
>JAHIAM010008229.1:0-10443 GCA_021605205.1 Aegilops longissima | reverse complement strand
AACTTGTTCTGTTTTGTGTTATACCTTGAGTTCCTTGCTATCCAGCAATTGTTCTTTTTACCTTGGAGTATTATTATCCTTTGTCAAGAATGTTCGATTGTTCCACCTCTTGAGAATTCTTGACATAGAAATACTTTCACCATCACCATTCTTTCTTGGTCCCCGTGTTAATTCCAACAAGTGAACGTGTTGTTTGAGTTCTCGCTTCTAGCAACACTGTTGTTTTGAAGTTAACGATCGAAAGTTCGTCTTAGACTGCTGGTTATTGAATCGACTCTAACATTGAGCTTGCTGCCTAAGGTCATACTTCGCACACCTTTCAACTAATGATTGATGGTGTATGTTTTCCTCGAGCATACTTCCTTATATCATTTGATCCGACAAATGTTATCTCCTTGTTCACTTAATTGTGGAAGACCATCTTTGGGGATCTCGTGAATTGCCGCTGAGTTCACCATACACCTCCTTGTCCTCTCCTTGGGATAATGATGGACTCTTGTTAACGGAAATCACTTCAAAGTTCATTTCCCGGATCTTACAATGTCATCTCGCCAATTTATGCTGCACCTTTTCTTCTCGTGCATCCTAAGTCCGAGGTATCCCGACACCAATCGGATCTGAATCTCGGCGATATGATGGTTGGGACAGCTTCCAAGAGTTATGATGTTGATCCTTGATGACCCGGTAGCATGATGTCATGCCTAGCACTCCCCGGCTGGAGGACCTATCATTATAGATTCCTTTTCAGGGTTATCCATTCATCCATGAGGGAATTGTAATACTCGATTCTACAAGTTATTCCAGATGGATCCTTCGTGATTCCAAAGTCTGATCTTCACCAAGGCCATGTCAATGCTATCTCAAGCATGTCTGTGATACTCGATTTTCAACAAGAACATTCAACCCAATGCTAAATGTTTCTTGCTCAATTATCCAACACCGCTAGTATGGGTAATGTCATGAAATTTCTCTCCCTTACCTAAAGGGTTTTCTACATTATATCCTGTCATGGATATCATGCTCGCTTATCCTTGGGAAGGATATACCTCTGAAATATGTGTTTAAACACATTTTTCCTTTCCATTGTTCTCGCTTAACCTAATGATCACATTTTCCTTTCCATGGGTCTGTTTGACCCTTCTTAGACTATATAATCTAAGCAGTGATAATCCGCTTAGGTAAGCACCTCGCTGTACCACTGTAAGTAAGACCCTATTACTATTGTTGATGACATTCGTAACCACCGGCGGACGAGAACCTTGCTATTGGTCCCTTCGCTCAACGAAAGGGAAAATGGTTCTTCGCCCCTCGCCTTGGTACCTATGTTGTTGCCGTTACATGACCTCGATTCCTCCGACATGCCTTGCTTACATGATCGCAAGATGTCACCAACCTTCTACTTTTAACCACATGGTGGGCCCATAACCCACAGCCACAGATCGAAACCGACTCTCCAGACACCCCTGCTGTCAAGTTATTCTCACGCTGACTTTGTATGTAATTCACGGGCCACTTGCCGTTGATCTATTCTGCATCGGACGCAATACTTATTCCGCTGTCTCAACCTCGCGACTTCGCTTCGTGCAATGAACATTGCCTATCCGCTTGAAACTCCTTATCGTGACTGCTTTACGCTGTTCTCGATGGTGTCATTTGTTCAACTCGAGAGATACTCATAAGTTCATTCTTGGATACCCTGCATGATTTTCCCTTATAACATCCTTTCATTGTAGAGCTACCCCTTACCTATTCGTAAGCACGATGGAGTTCACGAAGAAATGGTGACAAGTTTATCATGATGCATCGAATAAAGGATTGAAGACATCAACTAAAGGAACTAACTTCTAGAAGATCCGTTAGAATATCGTGAACTGCTTTCCTCTCATCTCTTAAATCTCGGACGAGATTTCTTGTAGTGGAGGAGAATTGTGACACCGGTAATTGCTGCCAGAATCCCCACTAATGATGCCACGTCACCGTGATTAAACTCACGGGATTCAAACCCGTTCAAATTCAAATTTAAAACTTAGGCAAACAATAAAAGTTTTCAAAAACTAAAACTAAAATGTCTGGGGTTGTCAAAATTACAAAGCTAATTATGGTGGGTACACATTTTTGTAAAGTGTTTAGATAATTTAAATAAACCAAAACAAAAAAATAAAATGAGAAAAGAAAATAAACAAAAAGAGTGGGGAGAAACCTCTCCATCGGCCCAACTCGGCAAGCCCACTGCCCACGGCCAGTCTTCCTCAGCCAGCCCACCGCCGCCCACCTTATCCACCCTCCCCGTCGGCTAACCCTAGCCTCACTGCCTCCCCGATCCTTTTCCCTCATACGATCAGATCGGATCTCGCCTCGATCCTGCCGCCTGTCGCCTCGACGCCAGGACCCCGCCACCTCGATCAGACCTCCTCCTCCTCCCCGACCACACTGGGCGCCATGCCCTTCACGGAGCTTCTGCGTCCTCGACCCCCACCTCGCTGATCCACTGTCTGCCGCTTGGCCTCCCCGCTTTCTCCCACGGCCGCCACCGACCGCCCACGAGCCTCAGGACCTCAAGGCTCCCCAAGTGAGCTCTCCCTCCCCTCGACCCCCGCCCTCTCCCTCCTGGGACGCCTGGCCCTCACACGGCCCACACCATGACCTCTCCCTCAGGCTCTCCCCACGGGCGAGGCCCCTCACGACCGCCTCCGGCCCCCCGCCTCTCTTCTCCTCACAACTCCTACCAGAGCACACTACCAGGGCGCCACACGCCGGGCACCCCGCCGCACCCCCCAGCCCCTCTCGCCCCATCTCTGCCTCTGCCCCCTGTGGCACGCCCCATCGGAGTCTGAACCCCGCCACTCCATGCCCGGCTGGCCGATCCTGCCGATCCCGGCTGCCACCACCACCATCGCACTCCGCCTCCCCAAGACTCGAACGGGCACCATACTTGCCACACCGGAGCACGAAGACGGGCGAGCTCCGGCCCTCCGCCTGAAGCCACCTGAGCTAACTCCGCCCCTCACGACGTGGCATGGCCTGGGCCACCGCCACATCGATGGGCCCAGGCCTCACACTTGTTGACTCCTCGCCAGGCTGACCGTCCAACCCCCCATCACATCGACATGGGGCCCCACCCCAAAGAACGCTTTTAAAATAAAAAGAAATGAAAATGAAATTAGTTAAATATAAATATTATAAATAAAATGAATAAAACTAATTAATTAATTAATTAATTAATTAAGTAATTAATTAATTTAATTAATCCCATTAATTAACCTAATGACTAATTAACCTAATTAACTATCATTAATTAAACCTAACTAAGTTAATTAGTTAACAGTAGTATGACTAACAGACCCACATGTCGTGGTTGACTTAGTCAACCCCGCTGACCGCCGACAAAGATGACATCATGTCGACGCTATAAATACATTTTTTCAATTAATTAATTAATTAATTAAATTCCGTAAATTATTAAAATCTTTTAAAATCATATCTTTTAATCCGTAACTGATTAAAATATTTTCAACATGAAAGTTGCTCGTAACCATTTAGACGAATCCGACATATCCGCTCGTCCGCCACACACCCCTAACCTATCGAACCTGCAACTTTTCCTCCGCCCTCTCGCTCGAAAATCCCAAAACACCGGAATATTTTCCTTGATGTTTCCCTTAACCAATACCCTCATACCATGTTAGGCACGCTTAGCATCGCTTTGACATGTCATGCATCGATATGCATCTGCTTACTTGGTATTCATTGTTTCTTCCCTCTTCTCTCCTAGACTACGAGACCGACGCTGTCATTGCCGGGCTTCGACCACGGTTGACGTAATTCTCTCGCTGTGAGCAACCAGCAAGCCCCCTTGATCACCAGATATCGCTTACTCTTTCTCTATAATCGCTTGCATTAGAGTAGTATAGCATGTTACTGTTTTCGTGATACTCCTATATCCGCAGATAGCCTGTCTCTTACTTTTGTTGTTACTTTTACCTACAATCCTATATGCTTAGTATAGGATGCTAGTACTTTCATCTGTGGTCTACATTCTTGTCGCCTCGCTGTATATATTATCGGGCCGTGATCACCTGGAGTTGATCACGGTATATACTATATACTTATACATGATACATGTGGAGACTAAAGTCGGGCCTACTGGATGGAGCACCCAGTGGATTTGAGGCGGAGCGATTGCAGCAGGTTGAGACCGCTTAGAGAGAGGTGGGCCTCGGTTCTCGCTCGGGCGTTACTTAACACTTTTACGAGGTCTTGGTATTTGATCCGTTGGCTACGAAGCTTATACACTAACCATCTACGCTGGAGTAGTTATGGGTATCCCGCCGTGGTGTATCGCATTTAGCACTTCAGACGTCACGACCGGGCGCGCTACGGATTGGACTGGAACGCCTCAGGCTAGGTTCTGCTTCCATCACAGACGAACGTGTAGGTGTGCTCGTATGCATGGGCCCTGCACTGCTAGGTTTAGACCCGTGTTGGCCTCTCTCTCACAGCCTAGTGGGCTGGACGTGTTGATCTTCCGGCCGCATGATCCAGAAAGTGTGTCCGCCATGGGATCAAGCGGTGGGTAAGATGGTGCAATCCGCAGGGAAGTTAATCTATTCGGATAATGGATCTTCGGTAATGTGATCTATTTGAGTTGTACTTGAGCTTATGACAACCAGAACCGATACTTGATAAAACACACCCTGTTGCTGTGATATAAACCTGGTCGCTCTCCTGTGGATATGAGGAGGGGATCGCTTGCAGGATTATTACATATGATGTTACTTGAGGACTTCTGGGCCATCTCTCCCCCACTGCTGTAAGACAGTGTCCGTAAGTTTAGTCTTCTGCTAAGACTAGCTATCCCCTCTTATTCTCGCAGACCGCAGCTCAAATCTAATTCGACAGGTCTTTTACACATATATCCATGCATATGTAGTAGCTCCTTGCTTGCAGTGTTTTGATGAGCACTACTTGTTGCCTTTGTTCCCCTTTTTCCCTACTCTACTCGATTGCTGCAACCGTATCGATGGAGCCAGGAGCCGATCAGTAGCGACCCGACCTAAAATCGGTCAAATCTCTCGTGTTCCACCATCCCAAGATCATGCCGTACTCACAAGACATCGATAAAGTAATCAAAGTTCAATCACACCTGAATATTATTACACTTCTCATATAGAGTCTTTATTACAAGAGAATAAATTTGGCTCAAGGCCAACTCATGAGAAATAAAATACTAATGTCGGAAGGCCGAATAAAGCGAGTCCATCCGACCAAAGGGCAATCGCCAAGCTGAGCGTAGCCTCACTCCCCGATCGAATATACCTCTGCAACATAAGACGTGTAGCTATGTAGGTCAGCTTTTTGAATAAGCTGGCAAGTCATGAAGAATAACAATAATAAAGTTACTATCACTATATGCATTTTGGCTGGGGCTCTAAGTTTCATCATTTTAAAAAGCAAATTTTTCCTACTACAAAGGACTTGCTTGCAAATTACTACTGTTGGTAGTAGAGATTGGTTCCGCCAACCAATATCTCATTCCCAAATTATTAAGTCATAAACCCTCAAATTAATTCATTAGTTTTAGTGTTGAGATTTATACTTCCAAGTTCCAGAGGCTCAAATTGTCCGTAATCGGGACACGGCTAATCGATTAGATCTTTAACTCTCAGAGGTTTGACTTTCCGCAAGAATCATTCCTCCTTTTAAGTCTTCGACTTCATGGTGTTTGAAGACGGACGAATGAAACAGGGTCTTCCAAAGAGTTCTTCGCTACGCCGTACCCATCCAATCCTACCGTTTCTACATCTCGAGTACCGCCCAGCAGCGCCACTACTAGGGTTAACCCAAAGAGCCCATAATGGCTGCGGCTGCACAGTAAGCTTCCGTCATGGGGCATCCATCCTCTCTTCGTGGCTGGGTGAAGCTCGCAAGATGTCATGGCACTTCTCCATGCATCCCGCCAACCACTGGTTCTGTGGTGCCCACAACCGCCCTCCACCCAAGAGTGATTTTCAAGTCCATCTTGATCATTGTAGTTCATGGGGTTGTCATCATCATTGACTCTCACATCTTGCTTATGAATTTCACTCAACCAAAACCCGCCTATGAGCATAGCAAAGTAAACTACTTCGTCCCGGGGTCATGGTAACAAGGGATTGGTCTATACCACATGATACTACTCAAGATTAATAACTTCAAAATTTCAACTACTGCATGCATGGTGGGTGGTGACAATCTAATGCACAAAAACATAGGTATAGAAATAACATGATCAAAACTTGCCTTGCCGATGATCCTCGTAGCTAAAGATTCAGAGTAGCAAGTCAAGACTCGAAACTCTACCGAGACAAACAAATCACAATAAGCATAACAATGGGATCACATAACACAATAGCATAACAAGTAACACACAAAACCAACAAAGCAAAACCAAAAGGAAAACTCAAAGAAAACCAACTCAAAGTTTTCCTACTTCAAACAATAACTAAAGGTAGTTTTATATAATAAAATTTCCTAACATAACTTATCATGGTTTTATGTTAACTTAATGTAAAAGAATTCATTAAGCAACTAGGAGCAAAAAGAATAATTTAAAATCTATTATGAAACTCCTATTAGGCCTAATTCAATTTCTATTAAGAAAATTAAAATAAAAGTTTTATTTATTATAAATAAAAGTTCATCCTATTAAGTGACAGAAACTATCCTAGAATAATCAATCACATGTTAAAAATAAATTTATTTACTAATTAAATTAATAGGAAAACAGAGCTAGTTAATTAATTAGATTAATAAGATTCTGCTTAAAACTATTTATTTATTAATCCTAAAATACCCAAATTAATTTATGGTTTGGCAATGCCAAATAAAGTTGGGACAAAAAGAATCATCCAAAATAATTTTTCTAACTCAAGTTATAGCAGATTTACTATTCTGTCTAAAACTAAATTAAAGCAATTTTAATTAATTTTAACATAGCTAAATATATATTCTACAGAAACTTTAGAAAATTTGCAAACCAAAAAAAAAGAATCATCTAAAATTAATAAACAGAATAAAAGATATGAATTTTTCAAACAGAAACTATTCTGTTAAAACAGAAAACAAAATAAAAGAAAAAGGCCTAATGGGTAAACCACGACTCAAGGTAAAATAACCTAAACGGGCCTAATGGTTTAAACTAAACGGCTGCTAAAAAAAAACCCTAACTAAATAAACCGAACGAACCGGCCGGTTCTATTATAAACGCATACTTTCGGGTTCTAACCTACGCTGAGGGTGAATCTGACGAGGGGATTCGGCATCAATCGGAGTTCGCGGCGGCATGCAGGGCGGCGACAGTGTGCCGAGGCTCCAAGGCCGGGAGGTGGGGAGTGGCCTGGGGTGCGGACAGGTCGGGAGGGGTCCGTGGAGTCTGGGGCCGGGAGGGCTAGGGCGGCGACAAGAATAATGGCGCGGCGGGAGACTCGGCTCCGTGAAGCTCGGAGAGAGGGAGGGGTCCCATGAGGGCTAGGGGGGAATGGTCAGCCCTGCTTATGCTTCTCGGGGCGATCGGGCGATCGGGATCCCGATCCTTCTCGATCCGCGATCTCGAGCGGCGACGGCAAGTGGCGGGCGGGGTTGAAGATGGTGCGTCCCGTCACAAGGAGAGAGAGAGGGGTGGAGCGAAGGGCATCGACGCCAAAGGGGTTCAAAAGTGGGTGAGGAGGCCACTTGGTCAGGCTGGTCGTTGGCTGGGTCGGTGGGCCTACCGGTGGGGTTTTGCCAGGTCAATAGGTTCATACTGGGGGGGGTTTTAATTTTTGAATTTATTTTTAATAAAACAAAACAGAAATAAAACAATAACTATAAATATTTTATATAGGTATATATACCAAAATGATCAGGGAATATTCCTTTCATTTGAACATTTTTCCAAAGGCAAAATCCAAACTTTATAAAATCCATTTTTTCAAATTCAAATAAAATTCAGATTTGAATCCAAAACTTTTGGCAATGTTTTCTCTGATATTTTGGAGTGTCATGTTTACTCCTCTCATACTTTTGATCAAGTATTTATCGTGCTTAGTTTTTTGAAATGTTTCCACTTGCCAAAGTTTGAATTCAAATTCAAAACTCAAAATTTTCTCAAACTTCAAATGGCATTCAAATCAAACAAGATGCATAGGATGCTTAGCTATAATTGTAAAACATTCCAAATAGGAAATTTGGGATGTTACAAACCTACCTTTTAAGATGAATCTCCTCGAGATTCGGGTTGGCTAGCAAATAGGTGGGTGGTCTCAAGAAGGTCTTCTTCGGCCCCTGTGTGGCTTCTTCCTGTGGTGACTCCACAACATCTTGCAAAATTTGATGACTTGCATGGGTGACTCTCGCTTCAGCCCTCGAGAATTTGGACGGTTTCTCCTTGTAGGTCGATCACCGTCAAGCTGTATGGCTCTAGGGGCATCGTGTCTCTCAACGGAACATCGCCATGTCGGCATGACACTTCTTCACCGAGAAACATGGAAGACATCATGAACTCCGGACAATCCTTCCGCAATTCCAACTTGTAAGCAACCTCCACGACGCTCGAGGATTTGTAGGGCCAATGAATCGGGTGCTAACTTTCCTTGACACCAAACCTCTTGATTCCACGGCGAGACACACGAAGATATGCTCGATTCCCACTTCGTAAGTCACTTCCTTGCGCTTTACCGTCGGCATAACTCTTCCGTCTTGACTGCTATCTTGAGCCTGTCTCAATCAGCTTGACTTTCTTCGAACTCGATAAGATCGGAACCAAAGTGATCGATCTCCAACACTATCCCACAAAGAATGGTGTTCTGCACCTCCTTCCGTGAGAGCTTCAAAGGGCCATCTTCGACCGGATTGATAACTATTGTTGTATGAGAACTCTGCGACGCAAATTATCATCCCAGCTAGACCCATAGTCTAGCACACAAGCTCAACATGTCCTCCAAATCTGATTGACTCTCTCTCCCGTCCATCCGCTCATGGATGAAAAGCCATCAATTCCAGCCTCGCACTCCAAAGTTTCATGCAACCGCCCAAAACTTTGAGGTAAACCTGCTCCTCCTTCTGACACGCATTTTCCTCGAACTCCATGCGCATATACGATCCGGTCATGTATATCTTGGCCAACTTAGCACTGGTATAGGTAGTCTTCACGGAATGAAGTGAGCTACCTTGGTCAAACGATCAACCACTACCCAGATAGAATCATAACCTGAACGGGTCCCGTAATCTCGTGATGAAATCCATTCCAAGTTTCTCCCATTTCCAATCGAATCGCAAAGGTTGAAGTAACCTCGCGGCTTCGATGTTCTCGCTTTACACGTGACAAACATCGACATCGCTATGTACTCGCAATATCCTTCTTCATACCGTCCACCGTAAACTTTCCTTCAAATCCAGGTACATCTTGGTGTTGCCGGGTGAATCGAGTACGGTGAATCATGAGCCTCCTCAAGAATTAGCTCGAGTTCGGGATCATTGGGCACATAACATCCTCGAACCATATAGTTCCGTGTTCATCCTTACGGAACTTTAGCTTTTCCTTCATCCATCTTTTGCTTTATCTCATCAATTTCTTGTCCGACTTCTCGGCTTCACGAATCCTTTCGCCAAAGTGGACTGAACTTCCAGAGTTGCAACAAATCCTCCGAACTATCTCCAATGGAGATCTCTCGAGGTCATCGATAACTCCTGGGTAATCCTCCCACAAGAGTATTCACATAACTCTACGGCTCAAAGCATCTGCTACAACATTAGCTTTACCGGGTGGTAATGCAATCTCATGTCATAGTCCTTTATCAACTCTAGCCATCTCCTCTCGCTCGAGGTTCAATTCTTCGCGTGAAAATATACTTCAAACTCTTGTGATCCGTGTAGACATCACAACGGCTGGCGAGGAAATGTCTCAGTGTCTTGAGTGCATGCACTACGGTCGCTAACTCCAAATCATGTGGTATAATTCATCTCATGAGGTCGAGCTGTCCGGAGGCATAAGCTACAACTTTTCCGCATTAATACTCCTCCGAGTCCTTGACGAGAAGCGCCACAATAAACTGGTATTCTTGTGTATGTCCCAAAATCAACATCGGGCTGACCAACCGCTTTTTCAATTCCTAAACTGGCTTCACATTCCTCGTCCAAACATACTTGGCTTCCTTCTTCAACAGCTCACCATGGGCTTGGCAATCTTCGAGAAGTTCTCAATAAACTCCGATAATATCCTCGAGTCCGAGAAAACTGGATCTCCTTGACGAGGTGGGTGACCAATCGGTGACGATTCAACCTTCGGATCAACTGCTATTCCTTCTCCCGAAATAACATGTCCGAGGAATCCAACTTCCTTCACCAAAATTCACATTTGCTGAACTTGGCATACAACTGATTCTCAAGTTTCTCCGTAACTAGACGCAAATGTTCCTTATGCTCTTC
>JAHIAM010008227.1:0-15984 GCA_021605205.1 Aegilops longissima | reverse complement strand
AAGATGATGAGGCTGATGATGATGAACTTATGGAAATCATCGAGACCGCCAAGAAAGGGTCATAGAGCCAAAGGCACACCTGCCCATCGCTGTTGGATCCAAGAGCGATCCTAGACTACATTGATCTCGCACAAGGACCCAAACACTCATATGCCTGACTTCAAGTCGACACCTGGCCAAAGTCACATGCTGACTCATTTCATCCAAGAGGAGAAATGGAAAGTTGATACGGCCAGAGAGATCAAGAAATCATAGTACAGAAAGGAGAAACTGCTGAAGAAAAACGTTGTCAAGATGACAACTGAAGAACTTATCAAGATGCAGGCTGACATCAAAGCCCTCAGCGACAAATTTAACTCCTATTATGCTGATTGGCAAGGAGCCAAAGTCAGATTCGTCAACCTAACGAAGAATTTCACCAATGTTGCTGCCCCAACGCAACATGAAATTCCTCAGCCGGAGCCTCACCAGCAGATCGAAGAACATGCCAAGACCACTGATGAAGTTCAGGCTGTCAAGACAATGCTAGTTCCAGGCTGATGATCCCATTCCACCAACGAAGAAATTGCTGTGGCATCCACTAGTGGTGCGCTGAAGAAATCGAATAAGTCGTGGAATCGCATCGCCATACCTGAGGAAAATCAACCAGATTCCTCAGCTCCTCCTGCGCCAAAGACTAACTCCAATTCTTCCATCTCGCCTCGATGTGAAGAAGATCAAGGCTGCGAACGAGCTGCAGTGAAGAAACGGAAAGCATCACCATGCGTAAATTCTTCGCCACGAAGAAAATGAAGCCAATGACCAGCTCCTTTGAAAATCCTATTGATGTTGTTCCAATTTCTCAATTCCATCAAAGGACCTTGTTCCTTTTGGTGAAGATTATGTGATCCCAAGAGGATCTGATGAAGAAGATCATTATGTCGCTTCGTCGAGCAGATTGATGAAGAAATTGAAGTGGAAGCAATCCTTCAACCCCAATCATTTCTCGCCTATGCCTCGCTTCACAGTGAAGAGGCCGTGTTGAGGAAATTGAAGAAGATGTGGATATTGAAGCACAACGCCGTTGATGAACGATGACTTTTGGGAAAGTCAAGATCCAAATTCTCCACTCTTCACCCCAATTCAACAGATTCCTCGGTCCCCGCTCCAACAGTTCAAATGGGCTCAAGAAACTCATCCCACTTCATCTGTCCATGAAGAAATTCCAGCCACTAGCGCCGATGAACCTCTGTCTTCTGATCCTCGATCGCACCCTTAGAGGAACAAGAAATTCTCACCAAGAACCTGAGATTGTGATTCCAGAGGTCGTGATGCAACTCATCGACACTCCACCGCCAAAGCCAAAGAATCCCTTCTCAACAAAGCAAAAGTTCAAGGTGAAGATTTCTTCATGAGCACATATTCTTCACTTACAATCCATATGATTCTACTCGATAAGGAAGAGGCGCTTCGACTGCCACCAAGCCAATTTCTATTCCTCGGTGCTCTTCAACAAAGACAAAGTCTTCGATCATGCACATATTCCTCATGTGGACATGGAGTCTCTGCCAGCTTCGAGCCAGTCCTCGGTGTTCTTCACGACGCAGACTTCAATTTCTGCATCGACATCTGTGATTGGAATGAAGAACTCATTCTTCAATTCTATGCAACGCTGCACATCACCGGAGATGTCAAGACGTGAACTCATGGGTGTTAGATCGATGTCCGAAAATACTCACTACAAGGCACCAAAGAATCGAATTGCTTCGTGCTCTACCACTCGGCCCTCCCTTGATGGTGCTCGTTGTATCTACAACTAACCTGAGCTTTCAAATCACTATATGCAAGTGCTGATGAAGCCTTTGAAGCCAGGGCGGGCCCCAAGAACCAAATTCCTCATCAAGGAATTATTGTATGTGCCTCGGACTGTCTATCGGATTCTCGACGAAGACAATGAGTCCTATCAAAGGCCACGACTCAAATGATGAAGAAGTCGTTGGCATCATGAAGAATATGCTTTTCAATATCATTCATGGCGCTCCTGGCCAACTTCCATGATTTCTTCATGAGGACTCTGCAAATATTGCTATGTCACCTTTTGAGCTGAAGCCTTATGCACCATGGATTATGAGGTTCATCGGACAAGGTCTTCACTCAATTACAAGGCTGATACTCGAACCACCGCAGCTACTTGCCTCGATTGAAGTCCTCAAACGGACATTTACCTCACCGATGACAAGGGCAAGGCAACTGCAGTGATCGATGAAGGCACTCGTCCATTGATGGACAGTTTCAGAAAGCTGCATCCTACTCCACCAATGATGACTCGCCACACATGACTCTGCCGCAGATACCTCAGCCAAGCAAAGTCCTCAAGCCACAAGACCTGTGGTGATGACTGATCGTGAGTTACTCCTCGCCTTCATCAAGGTTGATCGCAATCATAAATGGGTCAAGCGCCGCTTGGTTCAATTCTTCACAACATGACCTCTACACACAATGCAGTGAAGAAAACCACTACTACCTCCATGAAACATTCAAACGCACCTAGGCTGTTCTTTCAAATGTGTACAAAGACGGAAGAACTGACGCCAATGGGTCTCAAGGAAGAATTTGACTGGTCTGCACCTCCTCCAAGAAATACAAGAAGGTCAAAGTTCCTTCCTTGGTGGCTAGCTCCTATTCTTCATCACGAGACACCGATGAAAATGAAGACTTGGGCGACATCGCGGCAGGCCCCACTACAACAACCGACCCTAACAACGCCAAGGCGCTCCATCATCAACTTGAAATTCTTCGTAGGCGTTAGTCCTCGCCGATCCTTTTGGTCATTCGATGACAAAGGGGAGAAATTTGAGTTAGTCTTCAAGCGGGTCTATTATATGGGCATTTTTTGTTAAGTTACAACTCTCGCTTTCCAAACTTTTATTGATCGAGTTGTAATCTTAAACCCGATGGTGTTTTGATACTTTTGATGCACTGTGCTCTGATACTCTTGATGCGTTATTTTGCATGCTTGTTCCTCATTAATGTTATCGCATGCATGCTGAATTTCATCAAGCACCATATTTCATCATGCATTTCAAATTCTTCATATTATATGTCAAATGCGTATATGAATTACAAGATATAGGGGGAGATCTCCATGATTCAACTCTTCAAATGTGCACTGCCTCAAAAGCAAATTCCTCACTATGCACATCTTCAGGGGGAGTTCTTCTATATCTTGCAATCAAATTCCTCAACATCAGTATTTACACTTCATATGTTTATCCCCGTTGAAAACTTAACCTATATTGTCATCAATCACCAAAAAGGGGGAGATTGTAAGTGCATCTAGTGCCCCTTAGTGATTTTGGTGTATTGAAGACTTATAGGTTAAGGGACTAATGTGTTTATGCGTGTACACAGGTCTATAAGTCTATGAGGAGTTTGATATTTATAGTGAAAGTCGACCCCTAAAAATGAAGTTCTTCGACTGAAGACTTTGATATTCTGAAGACTTTCTGAAGACTTTGAAAGTGAAGAAATTGGTGTGACCTTGAAGAATTGGTATTCATTTGAGGAACATGAAGCGTGAAGACTTTTGTTTTCATAGTTTCGTTTTTCTCTTTCTTGAGTCATAGGAAACACCGTACTGTTAAAGGGGGTCGAGGAAATACTAAGGAAAATTTTCCATGTGATGCTCAACTCAAAATCCTACACCTACCAATCCCTTCGAGTGAAGCCTTTGGAAATCTCATATAGTTCAATCAATTTCTTCAAAGGATGAGACGAAGTTCTTCTGTTCACGAGGAATTTGTTCGACCGAGGAGTTAGGAATTCGCCAAAGGCGGATTGCCTACATGAGGAACATGATAGCCCCGAGGAATTTGAGAGTCAAATTTCCGATCGTTCAGTGTTATGCGCCACCTGTCCCAAAATATCTTATCCACCTAACACCATACCATTGAAGGGCATTTATGTCTTATCATGTCGGGCTGCTCCCTAGGCTATAAATAGCCGCCTCACAACCACTAGCTGGTTGGCTGCTCCGAGAGAAACTTGACACTTGTCATTTGAGAGCAACCCATCCTCCGAGGACTTTGAGCGAAAATCATCGAGTGAGGAAAACCCAAAACCAAACCCCTACAAACCCAAAGTGATTGAGCATCATCAAGAAATTGATCCTGCGTGGATCCGACGCTTGTTACCTTTGAAGACTGTGCTTCTTCCAGACGGTTAGGCGCCATGGTCTAGAGCATCCAAGAGGAATTGTGGATCGCCGAGTGACCAAGTCTGTGAAGGTTTGGAAGTCCTCAAGACTTACCACGAGTGATTGGACGAGGTCTGTGTGACCTTAGTTCAAGGAGAATACGGTGAGGACTTGGTGTCCCGAGCTGCGTGCTTTCGCCGATCGGTGTCCGGATCGTGTATCGTCGAGTTTAAATACTCACCGCCCAACCAGACGCATAACCGAGACAGCAGCTTGAACTGGTCTACCAAATCATTGTCTTCACCAACCTAACTAGTTCTATTTCCTCAACTCTTTCATTTCCTCATTACGTGTTGAGTGTTCATTCATATCTGTGTTTGAAGACTTTGATCAAGACTTTCTCAATTTCCTCAGTTCAATTTCTTCACCTGCTTTGTCTTCATCTTGTGCTATCCTGTGTTTACGCTTTCATACTCTTTGTTTGTCTTCATTTCATCATGATGACCATGCCCGCATTCTCTTATGCTTACTTCTGAGTACTTATTCCGCTGCAAGTAGTTCTTCGCTAAGGAATTTCCTCACCGGCAAATTCCTCAGTGAAGAATTCATAAAATTCGCCTATTCACCCCCCCCTCTAGTCGATATAACGCACTTTCAGTAGCACGATCAATCTTAGGATGATGATTTAATAACCAACACACTAAGAATGAGAATATTGTCCATTAACTACCAAGCAACGGAGTTGCTAGCAGTATTGACTTCACACATCACGATTCACTTGTCGGCATTCCGGTTGCGACAACACGGAACCGAGGAATGAATAATGAGGGCGAGAAGTATCACTGTATCAAGAATTCATAGGGTGGTTGTAACACCCCGGAAGTAACTTTCCATATTTGTAACTCCGACTCTTGCCATTTTCGGCATTGATATATGATATTCCCTCCGTGGTTGGGTTTTCTTCTTTTGCATTTTGTCCGTGTCATGCATTTTATATTATGTCATCATGTGCATCGATTTGCATACGTGTTCGCCTCATGATTCCGAGCATTTTTCCGTTGTCCGCTTTTGCAATCCGCACTCCTATCTCCCCGGCGGTCCCTTTTACGCTTTTTCCGTGTGCGGGTATTAAACCTTCTCGAAATGGACCGAGGTTTGTCTAGTGGCCTTGGTATAACACCCGAGACCACCGGTCAAGTTTCGGTCATTTGAGCTCGTTTGGTACTCCAACGGTTAACCGCACCTTCGAAAGGCCTCTTTTAAGTTGCAGCCCAACACCCTCCAAAACAGCCCAATAACCCATCTAAGTCACCTCCATGCTCTCCGTCGCTCGATCACGATCGTGGGCGAAAACTACACCTCATTTGGACTCTCCTAGCTCCCTCTATGCCTATTTAAGCAAACCTCCCGAAATTCCGGATCATCCTCTTCCCAAACCCTAGAAACTGCCTCACACGCCGGACACCCGTGGCCATGGCGGACATTTCCGCCGCCGCCTCGCCATTCAGCGTCGCCACGTGGCCCAGCCACCTGCCGCCGCCGTCTCGCTTCCCTGGCACACCATGGGCCGAGCCCATGGGGCCGGTTCCGCCCGCCCGGCCGCCTGGCGCCTGGCCCGGCGCCCGCTGCTGGCCGCTCGCCGCGCGACCTCCGACTCACACCCCGCCGCGGCCTCCCTCGCCGTCGCTGGCGCCGCCCGGCCTCGCTCCGGACCATGCCTCCTCATGGCCCACATGGCGCCCGAGCGACGCCGCCCGGCCGCCATCGCCACCTCGCCTCCTTCCTCGCTGGCCGCCACCCGGCGACCTTCCTCCTCCCAGCAGCGAACCCCACGCCTCGATCCAGCCGATCCGCCTCGATCCGCCTCGGAGCCATGAGCCCGTTGACTCTCTCCCCTCCCTTTTTTCTCTAAGTCCTATTTCTCATGTAATTTTGTGCATTTTTCAACATGCTATATCTTCGCATCCGTAGATCCATTTTTCGCGTATAATATGTCAAAATGTTCGCCTCGAAGAGTAGATCATTTCATTCCATTGCATCATTTTCATTTGAGCTCATCTTGATGCCCGAAATGCTGTTGGAAGAGTGCTATGTGCTGATAGTTTCTGATTTTTATCAGGAGTTGCACTTTTGTTATTTTTGCTATGATTAATATGTGCACCATATGGATTTGAGTCCTACATGAGTTTTGTATAATGCCATGTCATCTTTCCAGTGGTATATGCCATGTATTTTTGTGATCTATGTGGTGACTAGCACAAGCATGCAAAGTAGGTGTCCTGATGTTGCTGATTTCAGCCCTGTTTTAGCTGATTTTGATGCCATGTTTACTTGATGATACCAAGAGATCTATGCATATTTTGAGATACTTCAGTAAGGGTGTTTTGTAAAGCATGACTTGCTCTATCCATCCATGCCTTTGTTTGCAATTATGGGATGCCATAGCTTGAGTCAATCGAGCTCTACTTTTGCTATCAAATGTTTCCTGGCAGATTGTATACATGTTATTCAATCTTGCCTAGCTTGTTGTGGTTGATCCATATAGGCTATGTTATTGTTCTTGCCTTGTATGTCTTCTATGTCATGTCTTCTTGATGTAGGTATGCTTAGTTTATCATTTGAGGCTCTGTAGTGAGTGCATTGAGCTTGTTAACATGCCATCTCGTTATCAGTTTTTGACATGTCAAGTTGCTGAATCTGTTAACAAGACTTTCAATATTGACATGGGTGTTACTATATTTTCTAGTCCTTTTTGGCTTATGGTCAGTAAGGGACTTTTGAAATATGCTTTGAGTAGATTCATGCCATGCCATGTTTTGCTATTTTAAATTCCTGTAGCATGTAGTTTTGATGCTCTGAACATTGCAACCTGTTACTGTTTTTGCCATGTCCAGCCTGATTATTATTGCACTTTTGCCATGCTTGTTTGAACATGTTATGGTGTGAACTAGCCGTAGCTCAGTGCTCATCTTTTGTCGAGCATCATGTGTAGATCACTGCCATGTGCTTTGTTGATACGTTTGGGTGCAGTAGCTTAATTATTTGTTGCTTGCAAAGTGGCATCATGCTGTTAATGGCAGATTTGCGCCATTCTTGTTTTGCTTGCCATTTGCAAACCGTGCATCCGTTTCCGGTGATCTTTATATCGATTTCAACCGAAATCATCTCATCTTTCCAGTGGCATGCTTGGTTTGTCAAGTTGATGCCTGGTTCATCATTTACCTTCCGGAGCGCATATACGCATTGCATATCGCATCATCGCATATCATGTCATGTTTTGCATCATGTTGATTGTGCATTGCACCGTGATTTATTGTGGTTCCTTTGTTTGTGTTGTTGCTTTGGGTAGAGTCGGGAGACGAGTACGTGAACGAGGAGCCTGTTGAGAACGCCGAGGATCAAGCTTTCGACAACTCGAGAACATTGCGCAAGATGATCATACCTCGAAATCACTTCTATCTTTGCTATGCTAGTTGCTCGCTTTTTTGCTATGCCTATGCTGCGATGCCTACCACTTGCTATATCATGCCACCCATATTGCCATGTCAGCCTCTAACCATCCTTTCCTAGCAAACCGCTGATTGGCTATGTTACCGCTTGCTCAGCCCTCTTATAGCGCTGCTAGTTGCAGTGAAGTGAAGTTTGTTCCTTGTTGAACATGGAGATGTTGTTCCTTGTTGGAACATGTTTACTTGTTGGGGATATCACAATATTTATATATATCTGCTATGTTTAATACATCTATATACTTGGTAAAGGGTGGAAGGCTCGGCCTTATGCCCGGTGTTTTGTTCCACTCTTGCCACCCTAGTTTCCGCCATACCGTGTTATGTTCCTTGATTTTATGCTCCTTACACGGTTGGGTGATTTATGGGACCCCTTGACAGTTCGCTTTGAATAAGACTTGTCCAAAGAAGGCCCAACTTTGGTTTTACCATTTGCCACCTAAGCCTTTTCCCCGGTTTTCGCGAGCCCGAGGGTCATCTTTATTTTAAACCCCCGGCCAGTTCTCCTTCGATTGTCTGGTCCAACTCTGGCGATGTCCGGCCCCTGGGCAATCCAGGGTTTATGCCAACCCGACGCCTTGCCCATCCGGTGTGCCCCGAGAACGAGATATGTGCAGCTCCTATCGGGATTTGTCGGCACATTCGGGTGGCTTTGCTGGTCTTGTTTTATTGTGTCGAAATGTCTTGTAGTCCGGGATTCCGAGATTGATCGGTCTTCCCAGTAGAAGGAATATCCTTCGCTGACCGTGAGAGCTTATAATGGGCTGTTGGGACACCCCGCAGGTAATATCTTTCAAAGCCGTGCTCATGTTATGAGGCAGATGGGAATTTGTTAATGTCCGTTGTAGAAAACCCAAAGTTGACCTCAATAAAATACACATCAATCAAGTGTAACTGTGATGGTCTCTTCTCGGAGTCCGGAAGTGAACACGGTGTTGGAGTTATGTCCGACGAAGTAGTTCAGATCACTTCTTGATCACTACTAGTTTCACGACCGTGCTTTGCTTCTCTTCTTGCTCTCTTTTGCGAAGTAGCCACCATATATGCTAGTCGCTTGCTGCAGCTCCACTTTACTACTATGTCCTCCCTAAAGCTTAAATAGTCTTGATCTCGGTGTGAGATTGTTGAGTCCCCGTGACTCACAGATACTTCCAAAACAGTTGCAGGTTCCGATGAGGCCAAGGCAGGTGATTCCACCGAGCTCAAGTGGGAGTTCGACGAGGAACGTGGTCGTTACTATGTGTCGCTTCCAGATGATCAGAGTGGTGCCCAGCTTGGGACGATTCGGGATCTGTGTTAGCATTTGGGGTATCTTCTTTATTTTGGTTCCGTAGTCGGACCTTGAGTGTACTCAATGATGGATGTTTATTTATGTACTGTGTGAAGTGGCGATTGTAAGCCAACTATGTATCTTTCCTTAATTATTACATGGGTTGTGTGAAGATTACCTCACTTGCGACATTGCTTTCAATGCGGTTATGTTTCTAAGTCGTGCCTCGACACGGGAGATATAGCCGCATCGGGCGCTATGTTGGTAATCGAGCCTTCCCGACTTAGGAGCCCCTACTTGATTGTTTGTCGACGTTGTTGAGTCTAGAATGGAAAATGTTTTGAGTCTTAGGATTATATATATCGGAGAGTAGGATTCTTTTACTTCCCATCCCTTCGCCGCCTCGTGAGGTATCCCGACGAGAGTTTTGACTCTTCTCTTCTCAAATTTCACTAAAATTTTTTAGGATCACGTGGGTATCTTGGAATCGTTCGATGGTTTTGTGACGAGAACATTGTTCTTGGTGCCTCCCGACATTTAGGGGTTGTGGCAGTGTCCCGGGAGTTGAGCTCCGAGGTGTTGTCGCCACAATTTTATCGCTGCAGCTCGAATACCGAGTTTTGCCGACATCGAAATCTCTTTTGTGCAGTTGTTGGTGAGATAACCCCGATAGCCCAAAGATCGTGGCGAAAAGGGAGTATTGCCATGACTTGCATAACGGATGTTTTTCAAGGTCGAGGTACACGATTTCCGAGGATTTCTTGGTTATGTGTTGACGGATGGATACAAATGGATCTAGGTATTGTTAGTTTGGGTGATATATTTTGTGTCCCTCGATCCCCAACACCAGATTGCATAACCGAAAGTTTCGGAGTTTATAGGTGGGAATTCTAGTAGCTTACGTGATATTCTTTCCGGCGATGTATGATTTGAGATTGGGGTTCAACGCTCAGTGGTCCGCCCATTCACGGTCGATTTACAATGGTCGCGAGACGCCTTAAAGAATCCTTGGCTATGCTGATTCGGGACGCCTTGTTAGTCATTCGTGACGTCCGCTATACGTCAGGTCCGTGTGGGCCCCACCACTAACACTTTGAGCGTAAATTCTATCATGTGTTTGTTCCGCTCATTCTAGAAGCCAACCTTTTGTTTTCAGTTGTGATATTCCAATTGTTTCTAAGATGATGTTGTTTCCATATCTTTATCTAAGTGGCTTCTCACCTTAATGGACGTGTGATGATTAACTTTGAATTCATTCGCTCATTCTTGTTCAATGTTTATTGTGAAGACTATATGTTGCAATTTCTATCCGCTGATTCTACTTATCATTTTGTCTATCAAAGGACTAACGGATGTCACCCTCTTCAGATGGCTCCGCCAACGCTGTCGAATCCGGATCGCAATGATGGGGATCACGAATCCTCCACCTCCACCTCCACCTCCGCCTCCAGAGGCCCGGCAAGCTATCATGGCAGCCACCAATGCCAATGCTCGATGATTTTGCAGCTCTTGCAAGAACGCATCAGGGCAAGGCAATCAAGGCAATCAAGGCAATCAAGGTCAAGGCAACAATCAGCCACACTTTGCTACTCTCGACCGGTTCCTCGCTAATCAGCCAAGTCTTTCGCTTCAGTTGAGGCAACAGACGCCGATGATTGGTTAGTGGACATCTGCAAGCACTTTGATCAGTAGCAATGTCGCACCGAGGACTTTGTCAAGTTTGCATCGCTTCAACTCAAGGATCAAGCTGCTGAGTGGTACCAGAATACAAAGATTCCAGAGGAGGTCGTGTCATTACCTCGATGAGTTCCGCCGTGATTTCGAGCTCATCACATTCCAAAAGTGTTGTTGAGAGCAAGCGTGAGGAGTTCCGCAATCTCAAGCAGGGCAACATGTCTGCTCTATCAATACAATATCCAGCCTCGAAGCTCGCTTGCTTTGCTAAGCAAGATGTACCGATGAAAGGAGTATGATCTATCGCCAGAGGTGGTCCGAGAGAAGATCTGCAATTACCTCTTGTGCTGTTTGAGCCGATAAGTATGATGATTTCTACAACATGGCTCTCAAGCAAGAAGCTGCACAACTCAAATGCGAGGCTTCTAAGAAGAGAATCAGGATGCAGCTCAGTCCTCCTCGTCCTCTCAAGTGGCAGCCAAGCAGCAGAAGTTTTACTCCCCCTCCTCCGCTCCGTCGGCCTTACCAAAGAAGAACTCAGGTGGCCGTGGATCTTCCCACCCACCCAACCCAAGCTATCGTAACAAGTCTAATTCTCAAGCTCCAAGGTCAAGTGCTCCTTACCACCGTCTGCTCTCGAGGTCACTTGCAACAAGTGTCGCAGAAGGGTCACTATGCTAACAAGTGCTTCAACCAGAGGCGCCTTCCGCCTCCTCCTCCGTGAAATCTTCCAGCAATGCAAAGGGTCAAGCATAATCCAAAGTCTGCAAGGTGAATATGATGAATGCAGCTCAAGCAGAGGAGTCTTCGATGTGATAATGGGTAATCTTCCGCTTAATGATATTCTGCAAAAGTCTTATTTGATATTTGGTGCATCTATTTCTTTCATATCAAGACCTTTTGCATCCATGAATAATTTGCATACCGTTGATCTGCCTAAGCCGATAGCGGTTTCTCTCCGGTTTGTTCATGAATACAAAATGATGGCCCGGATGTTTCTATCAAGATGGGAGATTATAGATTTCTCGCTAAACCAATGGTTCTTGGTGACTCGGATATTGATCTTATTCTCGAATGGATCGGCTTTATCAAGACAAAGCTCAGCTTGATTGTGCTGCCAGGAAATTCAATTGACTCATTCTTCTAATGATGTGATCATCTATGCCTCTCGTGATGAAACCATTCGGTTGTTTTCTCTCAATGAGAAGGGCGAATTGAATGCCATCTCTCGATTCCATCGCTTGTGAGTACCAAGATGTCTTTCCGTAAGAGCTTCCGGTATGCCTCCTCATCGCCGCTTGAGTTCAAGTATCGATCTTGAGCCCGCATCGAACCCGCTTGCAAGCGCCCATACAAGCTTGGACCTGATGAGCTGAAGGAATTGAAGAAGCAGCTCGATGAACAAGAGCGTCTGGTTTGATCGCACCGAGTTCATCTCCTTGGGGTTGTGGTGTTCTTTTGTCCGAAGAAGGATGGCACGGACCGACTTTGTGTCGACATCCGCCCATTGAATAAGAAGACAATCAAGAACAAGTATCCACTTCCCAACATCAATGAGCTTTTCGAGCAACTCAAAGGTGCTACAAGTTGTTCTCTAAGCTTGACCTTCAGATGGGGTATCATCGATTCGATTCGTGAACAAGATATTCCCAAGACAAAGATTCGTAACAAGCTTTGGTTCTTATGAATATACTGTCATGTCTTTCGCCTCGCCAATGCTCCTCCAACTTTCTCTCGGATGATGAACTTCATATTCAACCCCTACACCAATGAATTCGCCTTGGTCTATCTTGATGATATTTTGGTCTTCCAAGAATAAGAAGGATCATGCCAAACATTTGCGATTGGTGCTAGACAAGCTCGAGAGTATCAATTCTATGCTAAGTTCTCCAAATGTGAATTTTGGCTTGATGAAGTGCTTTATCTTGGTCATATCATCTCTGCCAAGGGTATCGCTTGTTGATCCCGAGAAGGTGTCCGCAATTGTGAATTGGGAACCTCCTCGTATGTCAAGCAGCTCCGCAGCTTTCTTGGTCTTGCAAGCTATTGTCAAGATTCGTTGAGAACTTCTCCAAGATTGCAAAGCCTCTTTCCAACCTTCTCCGTAAGGTGAAGTATGTCCGGTCTCCCGAGTGTGACGTTGCTTTCAATACCTCAAAGAGAAACTCGTCACAGCCTCCCTGCTGACTCCTCCCGATGAATCCAAGCCATATGAAGTTTTCTCGTGATGCTTCTCTTCAAGGTCTCGTGCTGTGTTAATGCAAGAGAAGAGAGTTGTGGCTTATACCTCTCGCCAGCTTGAAGCCCAACGAGAAGAACTACCCCACTCACGATCTTGAGTTGGCGGCAGCTTGTCCATGCATTGATTACGTGGAGACATCTCTTGTTGGGAAGGAAAGTGGACATTTTCACCGATCACAAGAGTCTCAAGTACATCTTCACTCAGCCCAACCTCAACCTCAGCAGACTCGATGGGTCGAAATGATTCAAGAGTACAACCCAAGTATTGAGTATACTCCGCAAAGCCAATGTCATTGCAGATGCTTTGAGCAGAAAGCTATCGCAATAGCCTAATCCTCAAGCCCTTTCACCGGATCTCGTGAATCTTTCCACAAGCTGAATCTTCAAGTTGTTCCTCAAGGCTTTCTTGCCAACCTCATAGTATCTCCTACTTTGGAAGATCAGATTCGTGAGGCTCAACTTCGGATACCATGGTGAAAAAGGTGAAACGTGGTATCGACAAGGGCATTTCAAGTACAAGTGCTTCCGTTGATGACAAAGACACTGCTCTTTGAGGACCGGATTGTGGTTCCTAAGGGTGATCTACGAAAAGTCATTATGAACGAGGCTCACAATTCGCTTCTATCCATTCATCCCGAAGTACGAAGATGTACCATGACCTCAAGCAATCATATTGGTGGACTCGAATGAAGCGAGAAATTGCTCAATTCGTGAATGAGTGTGATGTCTGCAGAAGAGTGAAAGGTAACACCAAAGACCAGCTGGTCTCCTCCAACCTCTTGCTATTCCTGAATGGAAGTTTGATCATATTGAAATGGACTTCGTGGATCGGCTTTCCAAAGTCCAAGCGTGGAATGATGCTATCTTCGTTGTCATTGACAAGCTTACTAAAGTGGCTCATTTTCTTCCTATCAAAGAATCCATCATCGCAGCTCGGCTTGGCGAGCTATACACCTCCAGATTGTCTCCTTGCACGGCATTCCACAAGTGATCTCTTCTGCACCGTGGCAGCATCTTTACCTCCAAGTTTGGGATTCTTTTCGTAAGGCCATGGGCACCAACATTCGCTTCAAAGACAGCTTTCCATCCTCAAACAAGTGGCCAAGTTGAGCGAGTTAATCAAATCCTTGAAGATATGCTCGTGGCTTGTGTCATTTCTTTCGTATGAAGTGGAAGATTGTCTTCCTTATGCCGAAGTTCTCTTACAACAACAGCTTCCAAGCGAGTTCGGCAAGGCCCCATTCGAAATTTCTATGGCGTAAAGTGCCGACTCTCTCAATTGGTCCGAGACAGTGAACGCCAACTTCTTGGCAATGACTTCATCACGTATGTAAGAAATGTGCCAAGTCATTCGTGAGAATCTCAAAGCCACGCAATCGCGCCAGAAGAGCTATTATGATGATAAGCACCGTGATGTGACTTTTGAAATCGGAGACCATGTCTACCTCCGCGTCTCTCCAATGAAAGGCACTCGCCGCTCGTATCAAAGGGAAGCTTGCCCTAGATACGTGGGTCCTTTCAAGATCATTGGGAAAAGAGGCGATCTCGCCTATCAACTTGAGCTTCCATCCAACTTTGCAAACGTGCACGATGTGTTTCACGTGTCACAGCTTCGCAAGTGCTTCAAGACTCCTGAACGCACTATCAACTTCGAAGAGATTGACCTTCAAGAAGATCTCTTATCATGAGCACCCTGCTGTTATTCTTGAAGAAACCGAGCGCAAGACTCGCAACAAGTCAATCAAATTCCTGAAAGTGAAGTGGTCACACCATTCCACCGAGAAGCTACCGGGAGCGCGAGGATCACCTCCGCTCGAGTATCCGAGTTCTTTCAGTCCTAGATCTCGGACGAGATCCTCTTGTAGTGGTGGAGTGTTGTAACACCCCGAAGTAACTTTCCATATTTGTAACTCCGACTCTTGCCATTTTCGCATTGATATATGATATTCCTCCGTGGTTGGGTTTTCTTCTTTTGCATTTTGTCCATGTCATGCATTTTATATTATGTCATCATGTGCATCGATTTGCATACGTGTTCGCCTCATGATTCCGAGCATTTTTCCCGTTGTCCGCTTTTGCAATCCGCACTCCTATCTCCCCGGCGGTCCTTTTACGCTTTTTCCGTAGCGGGTATTAAACCTTCTCGAAATGGACCGAGGTTTGTCTAGTGGCCTTGGTATAACACCGGAGACCACCGGTCAAGTTTCGGTCATTTGGAGCTCGCTTGGTACTCCAACGGTTAACCGCACCTTCGCAAAGGCCTCTTTTAAGTTGCAGCCCAACACCCTCCAAAACAGCCCAATAACCCATCTAAGTCACCTCCATGCTCTCCGTCGCTCGATCACGATCGTGGGCGAAAACTACACCTCATTTGGACTCTCCTAGCTCCTCTATGCCTATTTAAGCAAACCTCCCGAATATCCGGATCATCCTCTTCCCAAACCCTAGAAATCGCCACACACGGACACGCCCATCACAGGCCGGACATTTCCGCCCCCCTCTCGCCATTCAGCGTCGCCACGTGGCCCAGCCACCTGCCATTGCTGTCTGCCTCCCGCTGGCTCCCACCATGGGTTCGGCTCGCCCACGGCTGGCCGCCGCCTCAGCGGCCTGCCACCAGGCGCCTGACGCTTCACGCCTGCCTGGCCCATGCCGGCGATTCTCCGCCGACCTCCGCCTGCTGGCCACAGGCCGCTCCGCCTGGCCGCCGCCTCCGCCGGCCTCGCCCATGGCCTCCAGCCTCACACATGGGCGCCTGAACGCCTCGCCCGGCCGCCATCGCCACCTGCCTCTCTTCTTTCGCCGCCGCCACCCAGCGACCTTCCTCCTCACAAAACCCCCGCGCCTCGATCCAGCCGATCCGCCTGATCCGCCTGATCCGCCTCGAGCCATGAGCCCGTTGACTCTCTCCTCCCTTTTTTCTCTAAGTCCTATTTCTCATGTAATTTTGTGCATTTTCAACATGCTATATCTTCGCATCCGTAGATCCATTTTTCGCGATAATATGTCAAAATGTTCGCCTCGAAGAGTAGATCATTTCATTCCATTGCATCATTTTCATTTGAGCTCATCTTGATGCCCGAAATGCTGTTGGAAGAGTGCTATGTGCTGATAGTTTC
>JAHIAM010008223.1:0-21923 GCA_021605205.1 Aegilops longissima | reverse complement strand
ACCTGTCGGCATCCTCCGCCGGAGGAGCATCCGACGACGCCTCGTGCTCCGCCCCGGACCCGCTTTGAGCTTGGCCGGTGAAGGTTCGATTGGAAACTCTCCCGACTACCCCGGCGGCTTTTTTTCCCAAAAGAGCATTAGCGCAGTGCCTTCTAGGAATCAATCCAGGAGTAGGTGACACGCCATACCGCTATGGGCGGAGTTTCGATCCGACCGCATTTTTGACCGGGCCCGCTGCCCTTGTTGGACATTCCGCAGGCTCGGCTTCCCGCCTAAGGAACCCCCCGAAACACCATTGGTATACGGTGATCAAAAATAAGCATGGATGGGTCATTATCGGGTTTTGGGATCTTGGTCTCAGATTACCTGGGGGCTGGAAGTATTCCGGTAATCGGGTAATGGCTACCAAAGTGTTGTCGATGCGTTGGTAGAACACCCCCGATCAACTCCACCATTATATCCAGGTCCTTCGGAGGTCGGATCGAGGGACCGCCCGGATCCCCGGGGGGGGGGCTTGGTATCTTCCAATCCGGCGCAGCCCCAAAAAACCATGAAATGAATATTTAACTACGGAACATGGATCGACAGGTCATAAAGATGTTTTCACCCAAATTCGAGGATTATTCAAAGAAAACCTTCCTTTACAGGAAGGAAATCCTCCTTTTTTGTACATGGCAGATAAGATCTTCACTAGCCGGGTGACCGATCCTGGCCCTTTATGCCATGACGGGTGGCATCATCCTCCCCGTTAAGTCCCACGGGGTGGCCCCTTGCAGACCCTGCACTCCTCATATCGCGACCATGACTCCGCCATGGTCAATCCGCATGAGCCGCTTAAGGAAATATGCCCTAGAGGCAATAATAAAGTTATTATTTATTTCTTATTTCATGATAAATGTTTATTATTCATGCTAGAATTGTATTAACCGGAAACATAAACATGTGGAATACATAAACAAACAGAGTGTCACTAGTATGCCTCTACTTGACTAGCTGTTAATCAAGATGGTTATGTTTCCCAACCATAGACATGAGTTGTCATTTGATTAACGGGATCACATCATTAGGAGAATGATCTGATTGACTGACCCATTCAGTTAGCCTAGCACTTGATCGCTTAGTATGTTGCTATTGCTTTTTCATGACTTATACATGTTCCCGTAACTATGAGATTATGCAACTCCGCCAATGGAGGAACACTTTTGGTGCTACCAAACGCCACAACGAATCGGGTGATTATAAAGGAGTACTACAGGTGTCTCCAAAGGTACATGTTGGGTTGGCGATTTCGAGATTAGGTTTTGTCACCCATTGTTGGAGAGGTATCTTCGGGCCTTCTCGGTAATGCACATCATTATAAGCCTTGCGCAATGTGACCAATGAGTTGGTTACGGATGATATTACGATCCAGTAAAGAGACTTGCCGGTGACGGATTGAACTAGGTATTGATACCGACGATCAATCTCGCAAGTAACATACCGATAACAAAGGGAACAACGATGTCGTTATGCGGTTTCGACCGATAAAGATCTTAGAATATGGAGGCCAATATGGGCATCCAGGTCCCGCTTATTGGTTATTGACCAAGAATGGTTCTAGGTCATGTCTACATAGTTCTCGAACCCGTAGGGTCCGCACGCTTGGTTTCGGCGAAGCTTATATTATGAGTTTATGAGTTTTGATGTACCAAGGAGTTCGGAGTCCCCGATGAGATCGGGACATGACGAGGAGTCTCAAATGGTCGAGACGAAAGATCGATATATTGAACGACTATATTCGAGTTCGGAAAGGTTCCAGTGATTCGGTATTTTTCGAGTACCGGGAGTTACGGGAATATGGGAAGAGTACCTTAATGGGCCTTGGGAAGGGAGCCGAGGTTGGCGGCCCCTCCCAAGCCCTCCAGTCCGAATTGGACAAGGGGTTTGGGGCAGCCCCTCTCCCTTCCTTCTCCACTTCCCCCTTTCCCCTTCCCTAGTTGGACTAGGAAAGAAGGAGTCCCACTCCCGGTGGGAGTAGGACTCCCTTTGGCGCCCCTCCTCCTAGGGCCGGGCCTCCTCCTCCCTCCCTCCTTTATATAGGGCAGGGGAGCACCCCAGACACACAAGTTGATTCACGGATCGCTCAGTGCAAAGGTGCCCTCCACCATATTCCATCGTCATATCGGCGATTAGGCAAGCCCCGCCCGGAGAAGTCATATCGCCCGGAAAGCAGGGCGAACCCCGCCGGTGTGGAGATCATCATCGCCACCACGCCGTCGGTTACAACTCATCCCCGGAATTTTGTCGGGATCGGAGTCCGGGATCGCCATCGAGCTGAACGCGGCGAACCTCGGAGGTGCCGACGCTCGGTGCTTGGATCGGCCGATCGTGAAGACGGACGACTACATCAATCCGAAATAACGCCCGCCGGGTTCCATTTAGGGTAATGGACAAACACTCTCCTCTTCGCTATGCTATCAATGGTCCTGTGCGCGAGGGAAATTTTTGAAATTACTCCGCTTCCCCAACAGTGGTAATGTAGCCCCTTTGGCGCGCTTGATGTCATTGAAGAGTAGAACATTAAGTGAGTTGTGGGCGCATTTAACGCCCCGGGTTATATCTCCCACGTGTCGAGGCACGACTTAGAGGCATAACCGCATTGAAAGCAATGTCGCAAGTGAGGTAATCTTCACACAACCCATGTAATAATTAAGGGAAGATACATAGTTGGCTTACAAAACCACACAAAGACATAAATAAACATTCATCATTCAGAGTACACTCAAGGTCCCACTACGGAACCAAAATAGAAGAAGATACCCCAAATGCTAACACAGATCCCAATCGTTCCCAACCGGGCACCACTACGATCATCCGAACGACACATAGTAACAACCACGCCTCGCCGAACTCCCACTTGAGCTCGGTGGAATCACCCGCACCGCCTCATCGGAACCTCGCAACTGTTTTGAAGTATCCTGAGTCAATAAAGCAATCTCACACCGAGATCAAGACTATTTAAGCTTAATAGGAAGGACAAGGTATTAAAGTGGAGCTGCAGCAAGCGGCCAGCATATATGGTGGCTACCGAAAAGAGAGCGAGGAGAGAAGCAAACGGGTCGTGAAACTAATAGGATCAAGAAGTGATCCTAACTACTTACGCCGACATAACTCCAACACAGGTTCACTTCCCGACCACAGAAGAGACCATCCGGGTTACACCGGTTGATGTGTATTTTATTTGAGGTCAACTTTAGGTTTTCTACAACCGACATTAACAAATTCCCATCTGCCTCATAACCGCGGGCACGGCTTTAAAAGATATTACCCCGCAGGGTGTCCAACTTAGCCCATTATAAGCTCTCACGGTCAACAAGGATATTCTTCACCGGAAGACCCGATCAATCTCGAATCCCACTACAAGACATCTCCAAAGCAATAAAACAAGTCCAAAGAAGCCGCCTGATGTGCCGACAAATCCGGATAGGAGCTGCACATATCTCGTCTCGTGGCACACCGGATCGTCTAAGCTCCGTGGCCAACCCGAGTTGCCCCGGTCCACCGGCGGCCGACAGTTTGGACCAACACTGGGAGCACCGCCCGGGGTTTAAATAAAGATGACCCTTGAGTCTGCAGAACCCAAGGGGAAAAGGCTTAGGTGGCAAATGGTAAAACCAATTTGGGCCTTGCTGAAAAGTCTTATTCAAAGCGAACTTCAAGGGGTCCCATAAATCACCCAACCGTAAGGAACGCAAAATCAAGGAACATAACACCGATGACGGAAACTAGGTGGCAAGAGGGAACAAAACACTGCATAAGGCCGAGCCTTCCACCCTTTACCAAGTATATAGATGTATTAATTAGCAGATAATATTGTGATATCCCCAAAAGTAAACATGTTCCAACAAGGAACAACATCTCCATGTTCCAACAAGGAACAAACTTCAGCTTCACCCAACTAGCAACGCTTATAAGAGGGCCGAGCAAAGCGGAACATAGCCAATCAACGGTTTGCTAGGAAAGGATGGTTAGGGGCTGACATGGCAATATGGGTATGATATAGCAAGTGGTAGGCATCGAGCATAGGCATAGCAAAAGAGCGAGCAACTAGCATAGCAAAGATAGAAGTGATTTCGAGGGTATGGTCATCTTGCTCGCAATGTTCTCGGAGTTGTCGAAAGCTTGATCCTAAAACGCTCAACATTCGCTCACGCACGCCTCCCACTCTACCCAAAGCAACAACACAAACAAAGGAACCACAATAAATCACGGTGCAATGCACAACCAACATGATGCAAAACATGGCATGATATGCATGATGCGATATGCAATGCTTATGTGCGCCCGGAAGGTAATGATGAACCAGGCATCAACTTGGCAAACCAAGCATGCCACTGAAAGATGAGATGATTTCGTTGAAATCGATATAAAGATCACCGGAATCGGATGCACGGTTTGCAAATGGCAAGCAAAACAAGAATGGCGAATCTGCCTTAACAGCATGATGCCACTTAGCAAGCAACAAAAATTAAGCTACTGCACCCAAACGTAACAACAAAGCACATGGCAGTGATCTAACATGATGCTCGACAAAAGATGAGCACTGAGCTACGGCTAGTTCACATCATAACAGGTTCAAACAAGCATGGCAAAAGTGCAAAATAACAGGCTGGACATGGCAAAACAGTAACAGGTTGCAATGTTCAGAGCATCAAAACTACATGCTACAGGAACTTAAAATAGCAAAACATGGCATGGCATGAATCTACTCAAAGCATATTTCAAAAGTCCCTTACTGACCATAAGCCAAAAAGGACTAGAAAATATAGTAACACCCATGTCAATATTGAAAGTCTTGTTAACAGATTCAGCAACTTGACATGTCAAAACTGATAACGAGATGGCATGTTAACAAGCTCAATGCACTCACCACAGAGCCTCAAATGATAAACTAAGCATACATACATCAAGAAGACATGACATAGAAGACATCCATGGCAAGAACACTAACATAGCATATATGGATCAACCACAACAAGCTAGGCAAAATTGAATAACACGATACAATTCCAGGAATCATTTGGTAGCAAAAGTAGAGCCGATTGACTCAAGCTATGGCATCCCATAATTGAAAACAAAGGCATGGATGGATAGAGCAAGTCATGCTTTACAAAACACCCTTACTGAAGTATCTCAAAATATGCATAGATTCTCGGTATCATCAAGCAAACATGGCATCAAAATCAGCTAAAACAGGGCTGAAATCAGCAACATTAGGACACCTACTTTGCATGCTTGTGCTAGTCACCACATAGATCACAAAAATACATGGCATATACCACTGGAAAGATGAATGGCATTTTACAAAACTCATGTAGGAATCAAACCATAGGGTACATATTAATCATAGCAAAATAAAAAAGTGCAACTCCTGATAAAAATCAGAAACTATCAGCACCATGCACTCTTCCAACAGCATTTCGGGCATCAAGATGAGCTCAAATGAAAATGATGCAATGGAATGAAATGATCTATTTCGAGACGAACATTTTGACATATTATACGGAAAAATGGATCTACGGATGCGAAGATATAGCATGTTGAATATTGCACGAAATTACAATGATGCAAAGACTTAGTGGAAAAGAGGGAGGAGAGAGGTCAACCAGGGAGCCCGAGGCCCGAGATCGGATCGGGCCGGCCGAGCGGATCGGGGCGGCGGGCGGGCCGAGGTTCGCCAAGGAGGAGGCGGGGGCGGGACCCGGCGGGGCCGGGCGGGCGAGGGGCGGCCGGGCGACGGCGGGGCCGGGCGGGGCGCTAGGGGGAAGGGGAGCTGCCGGGGCCGAGAGGGGCGGCGGCGGCGATGGCGGCGGGGCGGCCGGAGGCGGGGGGCGGGGGGGGACGCGGCGGCGGGCCGGGCCAAAGGGCGGCGGGCGGCGGCGACGGCCGCGGGATTCGGCCGGCCCGGCCGCCGGGCAAAGCGCTGGGCGATCCTGGCGGGCGGAGATTGGCAGGCAAGCGGGACGGGCGGCGAAGGCACGGGGCGGCCGTTTCGAGGAAAGGCGGACAAAATGGCAAAACGCCTTATATAGCAAAAATTAGGGTTAGAGGGTTTTGCCCTGGACGGAGGAGGTTTTGATAGAGGGAGCTAGGAGGTCCAAATGAGGGGTTTTCCACCGTCGGGATCGAACGACGGAGAGCATGGAAGGGCTTAGATGGGTTTTGGGCCTTTTGAGAGGGGGGTTGCAACCAAAAGAGGCCTCAAGGGGTTTTAACCGTGGAGTACCAAACGATCCAAATGACCAAACTTGAAAGTGGTCTGTATGGTTAACCAAGGCCAAGACAAACCCGTCCATTTCGAGACGGTTTAATACCCGCACACGGAAAAACGAAAAGGGACCGCCGGGAGATAGGAGGCCGATTGCAAAACGGACAACGGAAAATGCTCAATCATGAGACAACTTTATGCAAATGCGATGCACATGATGACATAATATAAAAGCATGACATGGACAAAATGCAAATGGAGAAAACCCAACCACGGAGGGAATATCATATATCAATTTAAAATGGCAAGAGTCGGAGTTAAAATATGGAAAGTTACTTCCGGGTGTTACAACACCCAACCATAAAGAGGATCTCGCCCCAGATCTAGGACCGAAAGAACTCCTGATATTCAGAACGGAGGTGATCCTCGCCCCCGGTAGCTTTCTCGGAATGGTGTGACCACTTCACTTTCAGGAATTTGATTGACTTGTTGAGTCTTCGCCGGTTTTCAAGAATAGCAACGGGTGCTCATGATAAGAGAGATCTTCTTGAAGGTCAATCTCTTCGTTGATAGTGCGCTCAGAGTCTTGAAGCACTTATGGTTCGGACACGGAAACACATCGCACGCTTGCAAAGTTGGATGGAAGCTGTTGATAGGCTAGATCGCCTTTTCCCAATGATCTTGAAAGGACCCACGATCTAGGGGCAAGCCCCTTGATACCGGGTTTAGAAAGTACCTTTCATTGAGAGACGCGGAGGTAGGCATGGTCTCCGATTTCAAAAGTCACATCACTGCTTATCATCAAATATTTTTCCCGCCGATTTGGCGCTTTTGAGATTTTCACGAATGACTTGGCACATTTCTTCCGCTTCAGGATCAAGTCATTGCCAAGAAGTTGGCGCTCACCCGCCCGCACAATTGAGAGGAGTACGCACTTTCCGCCATAGAGAATTTCAATGGGGCCTTTAACTCGCTTGGAAGTGTTGTTGTAAGAGAACTGATAAGGAAGACAATCTTACCATACCAAGGAAATGACACAAGCCCCGAGCATATCTTCAAGAATTTGATTACTCGCCAACTTGGCCACTTGTTTGAGGATGGAAAGCTGTTAAACGAATGTGGTGCCCATGGCCTTCCAAAAGAATCCCAAAACTTGAGGTAAAGATGTCCATCTCAAGAGATCACTTGTGGAATGCCGCAAGGAGACAATCCCGAGGTGTATAGCTCGCCAACCGAAATGCAGTGATGGATTCTTTGATAGGAAGAAAATGAGCCACTTTAGTAAGCTTGTCAATGACAACGAAGATAGCATCATTTCCACGCTTGGACTTTGGAAAGCCACCAAAAGTCCATTTCAATTGATCAAACTTCCATTCGGAATAGCAAGAGGTTGAAGGAGACCACTGGTCTTTGGTGTTCCGCTTTCACTCTTCTCGCAGACATCACACTCATTCACGAATTGAGCAATTTCTCGCCTCATTCGAGTCCACCAATATGATGCTTGAGGTCATGGTACATCTTCGATTTGTGATGAATGGATAAAGAATTGTGAGCCCTGCTCATAATGACTTTTCTCGGATCACCCTTAGGAACCAAATCCGTCCTCAAAGAACAGAGTGTCTTTGTCATCAACGCTGGAAGCACTTGTACTTGAAATGCCCTTGTCGATACCACGCTTCACTTTCTTCACCATGGTATCCGTGGTTGAGCCTCACGAATCTGATCTTCCAAAGTAGGAGATACTATGAGGTTGGCAAGAAAGCCTTGAGGAACAACTTGAAGATTCATTATGGAAAGATTCCAGAGATCCCGCGAAAGGGCTTGAGGATTAGATCAAAGAAGCTTCCCTCAAAGCCCTGAATGACATTGGCTTTCCCGAGTATACTAAACTTGGGTTGTACTCTTGAATCATTTCACCCATCGAGTCTCCTGAGGTTGAGGTTGGGCTGAGGAAGATGTACTTGAGACTTTGTGATCGTGAAAATGTCCACTTTCCTTCCCAACAAGAGATGTCCCCGTAATCAATGCATGGACAACCCCGCCAACTCAAGATCGGAGGGGGTAGTTCTTCTCTGGGCTTCAATCGAGAGGTATAAGCCAAACTCTTTCTCTTGCATTAACACAGCACCAGACCTTGAAGAGAAGCAACAAACTTCATTGGCTTGGATTCATCAGAGGAGTCGTGAGCTGGACGGTTTTTCTTTGAGGGTATTGAAAGCAACGCCACACCGGAGACCGATATACTTCACCCGCTTCGAGAAGGTTGGAAAGAGGCTTTGCAATCTTGGAGAAGTTCTCAACAATCTTCGCAATAGCTTGAAGACCAAGAAAGCTGGAGTGCTTGACATTCCGAGGAGGTTCCAATTCACAATTTGACACCTTCTGGATCAACAGATGCCCTGGGAGATGATATGACCAAGATAAAGCACTTCATCAAGCCAAAATTCACATTTGGAGAATTAGCATAGAATTGGTACTCCGAGCTTGTCTAGCACCAATCGCAAATGTTTGGCATGATCCTTCTTATTCTTGGAGAAGACCAAAATATCATCAAGATAGACCAAGACGAATTCATTGGTGTAAGGATTGAATATGAAGTTCATCATCCGAGAAAATTGGAGGAGCATTGACGGGCCGAAGACATGACAAGATATTCATAAGAACCAAAGCTTGTTCAATGCGTTTGGGAATATCTTGTTCACAATGCAATGATGATACCCCATACGAAGGTCAAGCTTAGAGAACACCAAGCACCTTTGAGTTGCTCAAAAGCTCATTGATGTTGGGAAGTGGATACTTGTTCTTGATTGTTTCTTATTCAATGGACGGTAATCGACGAAAGTCGGTCCGGCCATCCTTCTTCCGACAAAAAGAACACCACAACCCCAAGGAGATGAACTTATCAAACCGACGCCTTGTTCATCGAGCTGCTTCTTCAATTCCTTCACTCATCGTCCAAGCTTGTAAGGACGCCAAACGGGTTCAGTTGTGCTCAAGATCGATAACTAACTCAACCGGCCGATGGGAGGCATACCCGGCTCTTCCGAAAGACATCTTGGACTACAAACGATCGAATGAGAATGGCATTCAATTCGCCTTCTCATTGAGAGAAAACAACCAATGGTTTCATCACGAGGCATAGATGATCACATCATTAGAAGAATGAGTCAATTGAATTTCCCCCAGCACAATCAAGCGGCTTTGTGCCGAAAAGCCACCATTCCGAGAATAAGATCAATATCCGAGTCACCAAGGACAACGGTTTAGAAGAAATCTAAATCGCCCATCTTGATAAAACATCCGAACCATGTAGCTTGCATTCATGCATTTACCCGAGAGACAATCAATGGTCTTGGCAAACTTGGAGAGACAAATCATGCTTAGATGCAAATGGTTTGAGATGAAACAAGCATGCACCAGTCAAAGAGAACTTTTGCGGAATTATTAACAAGAAGATTACCCATTAGCACATCCAAGAACTTCCCGAGCTGCATTCATCATATTGACCTTGGCATACTTTGGATTATGCTTGACCAACGCATTGCGGAAGATTTCCAGAGGAGGAGGCGAAGGCGCCCGTTGAAGCACTTGTTCAAGATAGTGACCCTTCCACATTGTTGCAAGTGACCTCGAGAGCGGAGGTGGTAAGGAGCACTTGACCTTGGAGCTTGAGAATTAGACTTGTTCGATAGCTTGGGTTGGGTGGTGGAAGATCCACGCCACCAGTTCTTCCCGGTAAGGCCGAAACGAGGAGGGGGCAAAAACTTCCGCTTTGCCACTTGAGAGGACGAGGAGGACTGAACGCATCCCGATTTCTTCTTAGAAGCCTCGATTTGAGCTGGCCCTTGCTTGAGGCCATGTTGTAGAAATCATCATACTTATCCGCTCAAACAAAGACAAGAGGTAATTGCAGATCCTCTCGCATCACCAACGATAGATCATACCTTTCATCGTTACATCTTGCTTAGCAAAACGAGCGAAGCTCGAACTGGATATTGTATTGATAGATGCATGGTGCCTTGCTTGAGATTGGGAACTCCTCACGCTTCTCCAACAACACTTTTGGAATGTGATGAGCTCGAAATCACGGCGAACTCATCCTGTAATGACACGACCTCCTCTCGAATCTTTATTGCCGGAACCACTCAAAGCTTGATCCTTGAGTTGAAACGATGCAAACTTGACAAAGTCCTCAGTCCACATTGCTACACCAAAGTGCTTGCAGATGTCCACTAACCAATCATCAGCCGCTGCCTCAACACGAAACCGAAAGACTTCGCTGATTAGCGAAACCGACGAGAGTAGCAAATGTGGCTGATTGTTGCCTTGACCTTGATTGCCTTGATTGCCTTGCCTAAAGACGTTCTGCAAGAGCTGCAAAATCATCTGAGCATTGGCATTGGTGGCTGCCATGATAGCCCACGCTTCCGAGGCGGAGGTGGAGGTGGAGGGGAGGATTCACCGATCCCCATCATTGCGATCCGGATTCGACCACATGGAGCCATCCAAGAGGGTGACATCCGTTAGTCCTTTGATAGACAAAGATAAGTAGAATCAACGGATAGAAATTGCAACATAAGTCTTCAATAAACATTCAACAAAATGAACGAATGAATTCCAAAGTTAATCATCACACCCCAATAAGGTGAGAAGCCACTTAGATAAAGATATGGAAAAACAACCCCTTAGAAACAAATCAAATACAATTGAAAACAAAAGGTTGGCTTTAGAATGAGCCGAACAAACACATGATAGAGATTTCCCAGTGTTGTGGTGGGCCACACGGGCACGACGATAGCGGACGCCAAATGACTAACAAGACGCCCCGAATCAGCATAGCCAAGGATTCTTTAAGACGCCTCCCACCACGGAATCGACGGAAGGGCGGACCACTAACGTGAACCCCAATCTCAAATCATACATCCGCGGAAAGAATATCCTAAGCTACTAGAATTCCCACCTAAAACTCCCAAACTTTCTGGTTATGCAACGTGTTGGGGAACAGGGACAAAAATATATCACCCAAACTAACAATACCTAGATCCACGATCCATCCCAACACATAACCAAGAAACTCGAAATCGTGGTACCCGACCTTCAAAAACATCCGTTATGCAAGTCATGGCAAATTCAAGACTCGCCACAAAGATCGGGCTATCGGGTTATCTCACCAACAACCACAAAAGAGATTTCATGTCGGCAAAACTCGTATTCCGAATCCAACGATAAAATTGTGACGACAACACCTGGAGCTCAACCCCGGACACCGCCACAACCCCTAAATGTCGAGGCACCAAGAACAATGTTCCGCCACAAAACCATCGAACGATTCCAAGATACCCACGTGATCCAAAAAAATTTAGTGAAATTTGAGAGAGAAGAGTCAAAACTTACGGATACCTCACCGTAAGGTCAAGGACCGGCAAAAAAATCCTACCTCCGATATATATAATCCTAAGACTCAAAACATTTTCCATTCTAGACTCAACAACGCCAAAAACAATCAAGTAGGGGCCCTTGTCGGGAAGGCTCGATACCAACTTGTAACGCCTTCGGGGTTATATTCCCACGGTCGAGGCAATTAGAGGCATAACCGCATTGAAAGCAATGTCGCAAGTGAGGTAATCTTCACACAACCCATGTTAATTAAGGGAAGATATAGTTGGCTTACAATGCCATTCACAAAAGACATAAATAAACATTCATCATTCGTAGTAACTCAAGGTCCCACTACGGAACCAAAATAAAGAAGATACCCAAATGCTAACACGATCCTAATCGCCCCAACTGGCACCATCATCATCCGAAACGAACATAGTAACGACCACGCCTCGTCAACTCCCACTTGAGCTCGGTGGTCACCCGACCGCCTCATCGAACCTGCAACTGTTTTGAAGTATCCTGAGTCAGGGACCAGAATCTCACACCCGAGATCAAGACTATTTAAGCAATAGGAAGGACAAGGTATTAAAGTGGAGCCGCAAGCCAGCAATATGGTGGCTATCGCAAAAGAGAGCGAGAGAAGCAAAGCCGGTCGTGAAACTATAGGATCAAGAAGTGATCCCAACTACTTACCCGACATAACTCCAACATCGTTCACTTCCCGACCCGAGAAGAGACCATCACGGAACACCGTTGATGTGTATTTTATTTGAGGTCAACTTTAGGTTTCTAAACCGACATTAACAAATTCCCATCTGCCTAAACCCGGGCACGGCCAAAGATATTACCCCAGGGTGTCCCAACTTAGCCCATTATAAGCCTCACGGTCAACGGGATATTCCTTCACCGGAAGACCCATCAATCTCGAATCCCGACTACAAGACATTCGAGAATAAAAAAGCCAGCAAAGCCGAGGCCGAAACCCGATAGGGCTGCACATATCTTCTCGGGCAACCCGGATGCTAAGCCCGGGCCAACCCGAGTTGCTCCCCCGGTCACAGTTTGGACCAACACCAAGGAGCACGCCCGGGTTAAAAAAGATGACCTTGGTCTGCAAAACCCGGGAAAAGGCTTAGGTGGCAAATGGTAAAACCAATGTTGGGCCTTGCGAAAAGTCTTATTCAAAGCGAATGTCAAGGGGGTCCCATAAATCACCCAACCGTAAGGAACGCAAAATCAAGGAACATAACACCGTATGACGGAAACTAGGTGGCAAGAGGGAACAAAACACTGTGCATAAGGCCGAGCCTTCCACCCTTTACCAAGTATATAGATGTATTAATTAGCAGATAATATTGTGATATCCCAACAAGTAAACATGTTCCAACAAGGAACAACATCTCCATGTTCCAACAAGGAACAAACTTCAGCTTCACCGCAACTAGCAACGCTTATAAGAGGGCTGAGCAAAGCGGTAACATAGCCAATCAACTTTGCTAGGAAAGGATGGTTAGGGCTGACATGGCAATATGGGTGGCATGATATAGCAAGTGGTAGGCATCGAGCATAGGCATAGCAAAAGAGCGAGCAACTAGCATAGCAAAGATAGAAGTGATTTCGAGGGTATGGTCATCTTGCCGCAATGTTCTCAGAGTTGTCGAAAGCTTGATCCTCGAAAACGTTCTCAACAGGCTCGTTCCGACTCGCCTCCGACTCTACCCAAAGCAACAACACAAACAAAGGAACCAAATAAATCACGTGCAATGCACAACAACATGATGCAAAACATGGCATGATATGCATGATGCGTATGCAATGCTTATGCGCCCGAAGGTAATGATGAACCAGGCATCAACTTGGCAAACCAAGCATGCCACTGAAAGATGAGATGATTTCGTGAAATCGATATAAAGATCACCGAATCGGATGCACGGTTTGCAAATGGCAAGCAAAACAAGAATGGCGAAATCTGCATTAACAGCATGATGCCACTTAGCAAGCAACAAATAATTGCTACTGCACCCAAACGTAACAACAAAGCACATGGCAGTGATCTACACATGATGCTCGACAAAAGATGAGCACTGAGCTACGGCTAGTTCCCATCATAACAGGTTCAAACAAGCATGGCAAAAGTGCAATAATAACAGGCTGGACATGGCAAAACAGTAACAGGTTGCAATGTTCAGAGCATCAAAACTACATGCTACAGGAACTTAAAATAGCAAAACATGGCATGGCATGAATCTACTCAAAGCATATTTCAAAAGTCCCTTACTGACCATAAGCCAAAAAGGACTAGAAAATATAGTAACACCATGTCAATATTGAAAGTCTTGTTAACAGATTCAGCAACTTGACATGTCAAAACTGATAACGAGATGGCATGTTAACAAGCTCAATGCACTCACCACAGAGCCTCAAATGATAAACTAAGCATACATCATCAAGAAGACATGACATAGAAGACATCCATGGCAAGAACACTAACATAGCATATATGGATCAACCACAACAAGCTAGGCAAAATTGAATAACACGTATACAATCTGCCAGGAATCATTGGTAGCAAAAGTAGAGCTCGATTGACTCAAGCTATGGCATCCCATAATTGCAAACAAAGGCATGGATGGATAGAGCAAGTCATGCTTTACAAAACACCCTTACTGAAGTATCTCAAAATATGCATAGATCTCTCGGTATCATCAAGCAAACATGGCATCAAAATCAGCTAAAACAGGGCTGAAATCAGCAACATTGGGACACCCTTTGCATGCTTGTGCTAGTCACCACATAGATCACAAAAATACATGGCATATACCACTGGAAAGTGAATGGCATTTTACAAAACTCATGTAGGAATCAAATCCATAGGGTGCAATATTAATCATAGCAAAATAAAAAAGTGCAACTCCTGATAAAAATCAGAAACTATCAGCACCTGCACTCTTCCAACAGCATTTCGGGCATCAAGATGAGCTCAAATGAAAATGATGCAATGGAATGAAATGATCTACTCTTCGAGACGAACATTTTGACATATTATACGCGAAAAATGGATCTACGGATGAAGATATAGCATGTTGAATATTGCACAAATTACAATGATGCAAAGACTTAGTGGAAAAAGAGGGAGGGAGAGAGGTCAACATGAGCCCGAGGCGAGATCGGATCGGGCCGCCGAGCGGATCGAGCGGGCGGCCGAGGTTCGCCGGAAGGAGGAGGCGGGGCGCCGATGCCGGGGGGCCACATGGGGGCCACGGGCGATGGGGCCGAGACGGCGCATGGCATGAGGAGAGCGCGGGCGCCGGAGGAGGGGCGGCGGCGGCGGCGGCGGGGCGGCCGAGGGCGGGGGGGCCAAGCGGTGGACGCGGGGAGCGGGCTCCTGGCGTGCTGGGCCGGCGGTACGGGCTGGGTAAGGATTCGTCCCGGCGGCAGCAGCGGTGAGGGACCGGGGCGGAGAGCTAAGGCGGGCGATACGCGGGGGCGGCGACGGGGCCGGGCGATCGGGCGGCGACGCGGGGAGAGGGAAGAAGGACCTAAAATGGCAAAACGCCTTATATACAAAATTAGGGTTAGGAGGGTTTTGCCCTGGATCTCGACGACGGTTTCGGGTAGAGAGCTAGGAGGTCCAAAGAGGTTTAGCCACCGGTCGGGATCGAACGACGGAGAGCATGGAAGGGGCCTGAGGGTTTTGGGACACTTGGAGAGGGAGGTTAGACTGCCAAAAGAGGTCTCATGGGTTTTTACCGATGGAGTACCAAACGATCCAAATGACCAAACTTGACGGGTTAGTGGCGTTACCTCAGAGACAAACCCGGTCCATTTCCGAGACGGTTTAATACCCGCACACGGAAAAACGAAAAAGGACCCCGGGAATAGGAGGCCGATTGCAAAACGGACAACGGGAAAATGCTGGAATCATGAGATAACAATGCAAATGCGGCACATGATGACATAATAAAAAGATGACATGGACAAAATGCAAAAGGAGAAAACCCAACCACGGAGGGAATATCATATATCAATGCCAAATGGCAAGAGTGAGTTACAATATGGAAAGTTATTCCGGTGTTAAACAAAGTTACCGCTACCGATGTCATACTTTGGTTCGCGGATTATGATGAAGGGACCGACATTAACAGACGCTACCCGAGATGGTTTCACCGCCCAGCATAGTTGTTAAAGGACCCCGGTTCTGCCTTCACTTTAGTTGAACTGGGGTACCTGGCCTTGGGGTTAAAACAGCACCAATTGACAAACTATCGCTGTGGTTTTGATGGAGGTAAGAACGGTTTTGCCACCCGAGACCATTAAAAACTTGCAAAACAAAGTAGAGGACGCTAACTTGTTTTTGCGGGCATGTTGTGATTGATGTGGTCAAGACGGATGCATATTTTATTTAGAGATGATCATGTTTTGTAACCGAAGATCCAACCGGAGCCATATGGTTGTCGCTTATTGTATGAAATGCAAAAGCTATGTAATTGCTTTACTTTATCAACAAAAGCGTGTGAGAAGAATAGTTGGCGAACGACAAAGCTAGATGGAGATCAAGGTGTCCGGGATTTATGGTGATCATGATTTTTGAGATGGAGATCACAAGCACAAGATGATGATGACCATATCATATCACTTATATTGATTGTGTGATGTTTATCCTTTATGCATCTTATCTTGCTTTGATTGACGGTAGCATTATAAGATGATCTCTCACTAAAATTATCAAGAAGTGTTCTCCCGAGTATGCACTGCTAAAAAGTTCGAGTACCCACACCACGTGATGATCGGGTGATGTTCACCCATCTACAACGGGAAACCATTTTTGCACACGCAAATACCAAAGTTAAACTTGACGAGCCTAGCATATGCGATATGGCCTCGAACACGGAGACCAAGGTCGAACGTGAATCATATAGTAGATATGATCAACATAGTGATGTTCACCATTGAAACTACTCCATCTCACGGATGATCACATGGTTTAGTTGATTTGATCACGAATCACTTAGATGACTAGAGATGTCTATCTAAGTGGGAGTTCTGTAATATGATTAATTGAACTTTAATTTATCATGAACTTAGTCCCGTAGTATTTTGCAAATTATGTTGTAGATCAATAACTCGCTGGATGCTTCCCTATGTTTGTTGCTTTATATGTTTATTTTGATATGTTCCTAGAGAAAATTATGTTGAAAAATGTTAGTAGCAATGATGCGGATTGGATCCGTGATCTGAGGTTTATCCTCATTGCTGCACGTAAAATTATGTCCTTAATGCACCGCTAGGTGACAAACCTATTGCAGGAGCAGATGCGTACGCTTATGAACATTTGGCTAGCTCAATATATGACTACTTGATAGTTTAGTGCACCATGCTTAAAGGCTTAGAATCGGATTCAAAGACGCTTTTGAACGCATGGACCATATGAGATGTTCCAGAATTGAAGTTAATATTTCAAGCAAATACCCGAGTTGAGAGATATGAAGTCTCCAACAAGTTCTATAGCTAAAAGATGGAGGAGAATCGCCAACTAGTGAGCATGTGCTCAGATTGTCCTGGGTACTTCAATCGCTTGAATCAAGTGGGAGTTAATCTTCCGATAAGATAGTGATTGATGAATTCTTTAGTCACCATCACCAAGTTAGTAGAACTGTGATGAACTATAATATGCAAGGGATGACAAAAGTATTCCCAAGCTCTTCGTGATGCTGAAATCGACGAAGGTAGAAATCAAGAAAAGAGCATCAAGTGTTGATGATTGACAAGACCACTAGTCTCAAGGAAAAGGGCAAAGGAAGAAGGGGAACTTCAAATAGAACGGCAAGCAAGTTGTTACTCGAGTGAAGAAGCCCAAGTCTGGACCTAAGCCCGAGACTAAGTGCTTTTGCTACAATGGAATTGGTCATCGAAGCGGAACTACCCCAAGTGTTTGGTGATAAGAAGGATGGCAAAGTGAACAAAGGTATATTTGATATACGATTATTGATGTATATTTTACTAGTGTTCATAGCAACCCCAGTATTTGATACTGGTTCAGTTGCTAAGAGTAGTAACTCAAACGGAGTTGCGAATGAACAGAAACTAGTTGAAGGGAAGTGACGATGAGTGTTGGAAGTAGTTCCAAGATTGATATGATCATCATCGCACACTCCCTATACTTTCGGATTAGTGTTAAACCTAAATAAATGTTATTTGGTGTTATGCTTGAGCATGAATATGATTTGATCATGTTTATTGCAAAAACGGTTATTCATTTAAAGTCAAAGAATAATTGTTGTTCGTTAAATGAATAAAACCTTCGATGGTCATACACCCAATGAAAATTGTTTTCAAAACGGTTATTCATTTAAAGTCAAAGAATAATTGTTGTTCGCTTAAATGAATAAAACCTTCAATGGTCATACACACAATAAAATAGTTTGTTGATCTCGATCGTAGTAATACACATATTCATAATATTGATGCCAAAAGATGCAAAGTTAATAATGATAGTGCAACTTATTTGTGGCACCGCCGCTTAGGTCATATTGTGTAAAGCGATGAAGAAACTCCATGCTCGATGGGATTTTGGAATCACTTGATTATGAATCACTTGATGCTTGAACCATGCCTTATGGGCAAGATGACTAAAGACTCGCTCTCCGAACAATGGAGCGAAGCAAATGACTTATTGGAAATAATACATACCGATGTATGCGGTCCGATGAGTGTTAAAGCTCACGTAAGTATCGTTATTTTCCGACCTTCAAAGATGATTTGAGCAGATATGAGTATATCTACTTAATGAAGACATAAGTCTGAAACATTTGAAAAGTTCAAAGAATTTCAGAGTGAAGTGGAGAATCATCGTAATAAGAAAATAAAGTTTCTACGATCTGATCGTGGAGGAGAATATTTGAGTTACGAGTTTGGCCTTCATATAAAACAATGTGAATAGTTTCACAGCTCACGCCACATGGAACACCATAACGTAATGGTGTGTCCGAACGTCATAACTGCGATTTTATTTTGATATGGTACGCATCAATGATGTCTCTACCGATTTACCAATATCATTTTGGGGTTATGCATTAGAGACAGCTGCATTCACGCTTAATAGGGCACCATCTAAACCGCTGAGATGACACCGTATGAACTATGGTTTAACAAAGAAACCTAAGTCTGCTTTCTTAAAGTTTGAGTTGTGATGCTTATGTGAAAAAGTTTTCACCTGATAAGCTCGAACCCAAATCGAAAAGTGCGCCTTCATAGAATACCCAAAGGAAACTTTGGGTACACCTTCTATCACAGATCCAAAGGCAAAACATTCGTTGTTAAGAATGGATCCTTTCTAGAGAAGGAGTTTCTCTCAAAGAAGTGAGTGGGAGGAAAGTAGAACTTGATGAGGTAATTGTACCTTCTCCTTATTGGAAAGTAGTTCATCACGAAATCAGTTCCGTGATTCCTACACCAATTAGTGAGGAAGTTAATGATGATGATCATGAAACTTCAGATCAAGTTGCTACCAAACCTCAGAGGTCTTCCAGAGTAAGATCCGCACTGAGTGGTACGGTAATCATGTTCGGAAGTCATGTTACTAGACCATGATGAACCTATTAACTATGAGGAAGCGATGATGAGCCCAGATTCGCGAAATGGCTTGAGGCCATGAAATCTGAGATAGGATCCATGTATGAGAACAAAGTATGAACTTTGATTGACTTGCTCGATGATCAGCAAGCCATATTATATAAATGGATCTTCAAGAGGAAGAGATGCTGATAGTAGTGTTACTATCGACAAAGCTCGACTTGTCGCAAAAGGTTTTTGACAAGTTCAAAGTGTTGACTACAATGAGATTTTCTCAATCAGAAGCGATGCTTAAGTCTGTCCAATCATGTTAGCAATTGCCACATTTTATGAAATCTGCAAATGGATGTCAAAACTACATTCTTTAATGGATTTATTAAAGAAGAGTTGTATATGATGCAACCGAAGGTTTTGTCAATCCTAAAGGTGCTAACAAATGTGCAAGCTCCAATGATCCATCTATGGACTGTGCAAGCATCTCGAGTTAGAATACACGCTTGATAAGTTGATCAAAGCATATAGTTTTATAGCACTTTTGAAGCCTGTATTTACAAGAAAGTGAGTGGGAGCACTACAACATTTCGATAAGTATATGTGAATGACATATTGTTGATCGGAAATAATGTAGAATTATTCTCGCAAGCATAAAGGAGTATTTGAAAGGAGTTTTTCAAAGAAAGGACCTCGTAAGCTGCTTACATATTGAGCATCAAGATCTATTGAGATAGTCAAGACGCTTGATAAGTTTTTCAATAAGTACATACCTTGTCAAGATTTTGAAATAGTTCAAAATGGAATACAAAGAAAGAGTTCTTGCTCGTGTGAAAGGTGTGAAATTGAGTAAGACTCAAACCCACCACGCAGTAAAATAGAAAAGAGAATGAAAGTCATTCCCTATGCCTCACCATAGGTTCTATAAAGTATGCTATGCTATGTACCGCATCTATTGTATACCTTGCCTGAATTTGGGAAGGAGTACAATAGTGATCTAGGAGTAGATCATCGACGTTGGTCAAGAACATCCTTAGTGAGGACTAAGGAAATATTTCATTATGGAGGTGAAAAGAGCCCGTCAGAAAGAGTTACATCGATGCAAGTTTTTACACCGATCCAGATGACTCTAAGTCTCAATCGGATACATATTGAAAGGGGAGCAATTAGCTAGAGTAGCTCCCAAGAGCATTGTAGACATAGAATATTTGCAAAATACATACGGCTCAATGGAATGACTGCTGACTAAACTTCTACGAAAGCAAAAACATGATCATACCTTAGTACTCTTTGGGTGTTAATCACATAGCGATGTGAACTAGATTATTGACTTAGTAAACCCTTTGGGTGTTGGTCACTGATGATGTGAACTATGGGTGTTAATCACATAGATGTGAATATTAGTGTTGAATCACATGATGATGGAACTAGATTATTGACTCTAGTGCAAGTGGGAGACTAAGGAAATATGCCCTAGAGGCAATAATAAAGTTATTATTTATTTCCTTATTTCATGATAAATGTTTATTATTCATGCTAGAATTGTATTAACCGGAAACATAATACATTGTGAATACATAGACAAACAGAGTGTCACTAGTATGCCTCTACTTGACTAGCTCGTTAATCAAAGATGGTTATGTTTCCTAACCATAGACATGAGTTGTCATTTGATTAACGGGATCACATCATTAGGAGAATGATCTGATTGACTTGACCCATTCAGTTAGCCTAGCACTTGATCGCTTAGTATGTTGCTATTGCTTTCTTCATGACTTATACATGTTCCTGTAACTATGAGATTATGCAACCCTGCTTAACCGGAGGAACACTTTGGTGCTACCAAACGCACAACGAATCGGTGATTATAAAGGAGTACTACAGGTGTCTCCAAAGGTACATGTTGGGTTGGCGATTTGAGATTAGGTTTTGTCATCCGATTGTCTGGAGAGGTATCTCGGCCTCTCGTAATGCACATCATTATAAGCCTTGCAAAATGTGACCAATGAGTTGTTACGGGATGATGCATTACGGAACAGTAAAGAGACTTGCCACGAGATTGAACTAGGTATTGATACCGACGATCAATCTCGGCAAGTAACATACCGATGACAAAGGGAACAACGATGTTGTTATGCGGTTTGACCGATAAAGATCTTCGGAGAATATGTAGGAGCCAATATGGGCATCCAGGTCCCGCTATTGGTTATTGACCAAGAATGGTTCTAGGTCATGTCTACATAGTTCTCGAACCCGTAGGGTCCGCACGCTAAGGTTTCGGCGATGCTATATTATGAGTTTATGAGTTTTGATGTACCAAGGAGTTCGAGTCCCGGATGAGATCGGGACATGACGAGGAGTCTCAAATGGTCGAGACGAAAGATCGATATATTGGACGACTATATTCGGAGTTCGAAAGGTTCCGAGTGATTCGGTATTTTCGAGTACCGGGAGTTACGGGAATACGGGGAAGAGATGGCCTTAATGGGCCTTAGTGGAAGGAGCAGGGGCGCGCCCTCCCAAGCCCAGTCCAAATTGGACAAGGGGGGCGCAGCCCCCTCTCCCTTCCTTTCCACTTCCCTTCCCTCTCCTAGTTGGATAGAAAGAAGGAGTCCACCCCTGGGAGTAGGACCCCTTGGGCGCCCCTCCTAGGGCCGCCCCCCCTCCCTCCCTCCTTTATATACGGGGGGCACCCCGACACAAGTTGATCTACGGATCGCCCTTAGCCCGG